>CAWUFW010018726.1:0-211500 GCA_963921515.1 Calotriton arnoldi | reverse complement strand
ATTACGAACTGCATTTACCATAATGCTAAGGGGCGAACTGTGCTGGGAGGTGAAGCAGTGTGCTCCCACCCCTTCCTGAATCATTTAGAAACGCGGGGGATGAAACCCCTCCCTTGTCTAGCAAGGCACCACTATAATAACGGTAGGAGAGATACATACAGTACATTCCAGGGGAGGGATTTGAACGTCATAACATCCCTACAAAGTCAATCCAACCTTGATCCCACACGCACACCAAGGAATCTCCCCAAACCACTTCTCCCTACACGATAGTTCTGGCAAACGTCCCTAAGCTCCCTGTATATGAAGGTGAATCCTGGACAGCCTTGTGGAACAAATCATTACATTGGGTGAGCACTAGAGCAGGATTAACCGAGGCCCTTTTTGCAGAATTCAAAATAGTCAGGAGAATAGATTGGATAGGCAAAACTCGCAAAGTCGTGGTAGGGGACTGTGTGGTTTTAACATTTAGATCCCCCCATCTGGTGCGGACCATTCTTGAAAGAGCTGGGAGCCATGTTATTATGCCTCAGGAAGTACACGTCATTCCAATAGGATACTTTTATCAACCACCAAAGGTACAGAGTAGTGGAAACATGAGTAGGAACTACCCAGTTGAAACTCATTACAGGTATAGTGTCCCAGTAACTAATCGTTTCGATAGACTCAACACCTTAGAAGATATTGACTGACTAAACAATGATGTAGAACAACACCTTATAAATAAGAAGGACCCAGACAGAAATATGCCTACTAGATTAAGCAGCCACAGATATAATATAAATTACATTGCCCCCAACAACACACAGCTGTCACCACAAAAGGTGGCTCAGTCACTGAGTCAGCATAATCCGGGTAATAAACTGCCAGATATCAGTCAACTAGCAGAGGATACAACACTTATTTTAGGCATAAGTCAGACTCAGACACTACCTACTGTCCCTACTGTAACCACTGCAGATGCTACCCCAAAGAATAATACAGGTAGCAATCATAGCAAGATGACTAACTTGGTTTATTGGAATGTTTCAGGCATTTGATCAAAGCTGGCAAATCCGCTGTGGGGCGATTTCATATTAAAGTTTTCATTCATCTTTTTCCAAGAAACTTGGGTAAAGGATGCTGTACACATCAACGGTTACCGAACTTTTTACACCGCAGCTGAGGTAGGGGGTCATGGGAGGGTAAAAGGGGTTTGTCTACCTATATACCAAACATGGTAAATGTAAGAAAAATAGAGTTGAAATTTGTCGAAATATATTATCAAGTGATTGTACTGTATATTGATAATAAGCATTGTATTGCCTTGACAACTTTTTATATTAACGCCCGGTCTGACCAGATCGGGATCATCCTGAAAAAACTAGGTAATGACCTGAAATCCATCCACAGCGATAGTGAAGGGGACACGTTCATTATTTGGGGGGGGGGGGATTTCAACTCCGCCTTGTGCCCAAACAACGGGAGGGAAGTATGCGGTTTCACGAACAAAGATGGGAATAGTGACACGCACTTCCCGCATTCACAATATGGGCAATCTCTAAACGAAGTAATGTTCGTCCACGACTTAAGTTTTGCCAATGAGATGTGCGTCACACCTGCCCCCTTTAAATGCACCTTTAATGGTAGAGGATGTTCTACAACAATAGATTACATATTGATATCAAATAGATATTCAAATAGAGTTAAGTCATTCACTACTTATAGCATCACTTTGAGTGATCACTTTCCACAGAGTGTCTCTCTTACACAGTTAAAACGACAGACAAACTATGGGGCCAAACCTTTGCACGTTCCTTAAAACTTATCAATAAACAGAGTGAATGGTTATTCCTTGCGATGGTGGACCCTCTAGAAATACAAGGAATGTTGTAATCAAGGGCAAATCTGCCTTTTCGGCTTGTCTAAATGAAAACACCACTCACGAAATAGTTTTAACCTCGTTCCAGCAGATCACAGGAGCCATAAAAGAGGCCCTATTTGTACAAAATAGAAAATCAAATAGGAATAAAAAAGGGTGGTTCGACACAAAGTGTACGCGGGCCTATGCCAAATTAAAATATGAAACACATAAAAACCCTAGAAACCCACATGATATAAGACAGGAGAGGAGGGCCTACAAAAATGCACTTAAGGTACGCAAGGTGACATTGAGAAATGAGGTTTGGGCGGCGCTGCACGAGGCTTCGCTGTCTAAAGATGGCGCTGCCTTTTGGAGGGCTGTAAAAACCCCTTTTCTGGACCCTGGGGATGCTCCAACTATCAAAATCGCAATAACAGAGGCGCATTGGGTAGAGTACTTCACCAATACATTTAAGAGTGGTATGTGTGCTAACACTTCAGAAACTCAACCACTAGGTGATGATGAAATGGCACCATTATCAATTCCCATTGACCTCCAGGTAACCCTGGATGCAGTCAATCGTGCAATTATGGCAAGCATGGGTGGGAAGGCCCCTGGGCCAGATGGGATCCCTGTAGATCTATTTAAAAATAACACGGCGGTATGGGGCCCATTGTTAACACGGGTAATCACTGCTAGTTGTTCTTTTCATCTATTAGAAACATTGTCTGAATTAATCCTAGTGCTGATCTTTAAAAAAGGGAATCGTCAAGACCCCGCCTGTTATCGGCCGATATCGCTATTAGACTCCTTGGCAAAAGTAGTCGGGCGTATCGTGCTCGAAAGACTTCAGTATTGGGCAGAGGAAAATAAGATTATTTCTAAGTTACAGTTTGGGTTTCGTAAGGGGCTAGGAACCGCTGAACAAAGCTTAAACCTGAACATCATCATAAGGAAGTACACCCTTGCAAAGAAGGGCAGGTTGTTTCTAGCCTTTGTCGACCTCACAGCAGCCTTTGACTGCATGAGGCATGACAAGCTCTGGAGGATTCTTCAGGAACTAGGCGTGGAGCCCACCATCATCCTCTTTTTAAGACAATTATAATGCAACGCCAAGGCGAGGGTGCGTTATGGTGCCAATGGAGAATGTACAGACCCGTTCCAAATTAAGAAGGGAGTAAGGCAAGGCTGCATGTTGGCCCCCTTCCTTTTTAATCTTTACATAAATGGTCTAGGCCAAGCGTTGGTGAACAAGTGCCAAGACCTCCCCCAAATAGAAGGACGGCCTATACCTGCCTTATTATATGCGGAGGACGCCGTTCTGATGTCTCGCACTCAAGTGAGATTGCAAAGAATATTGAATAGTTTTTCGGCTTTTATACACGACCTGGGGCTGAGGGAAAATATATCAAAACTCTTTGTTATAAGGTGTGTCACTGGCAGCCACAAATCTAGAGACATGTACATTGATAAACAGAAAATAGATTTTATAAACAGATTAAGTTACCTGGGCATTCTATTCGACCAAAATGGTACATGGACCCAAGGGGTGCAAGCCAGAAAACTGGCTTTTATGAAAACCACCGCCGCCCTAGTAAATTTTGTGAAGAAGCTGGGCAGGAGGCCTCCGCATGAGCTACTACAGATATACAGGGCCAAGTGTGTCTCGACGGCCATGTATGGTGCAGGGGTCTGGGGATACTCTGATCTTCAGGCTCTGCAAGTTGTCGAAAATATGTTTTTAAGATACATACTGGCAGTCCCGGGCAGCACCTCCTCATATGTCTGTCACTCTGAATTTGGGGTCCCATACATTACTGATCTTGTAAAAGTGGAACCAATCCTGCCATGGCACAGGATATGGACATCTGTAGAAACCAACCTCAACAAGGACAATTTAAATGATATTTTTAAAATGGATGGTGTTTTAAGAATTGCATGGCTAAAGTATGTGCAGAACTTTATCCATGATCTAGGCCACCCAGAGTTTTACACTGAGCCGAGCACAATGACCAGCTGGACAAGAAAAGTGTTAAAAGTGAAAGGCTTGACCCTACTTGAATCGCCAGATTAACAGTAGAAATATCGAAGCCCACAGTACTGTATAACCAAACGATCTTAATCACGCATAGCATTCAACCTTATCATACAAATGTCTGGGGCACTTATGACAGACTATTATTGACAAGATTTAGATTAGGGACACTGCACAGAATAATAAGCTTCCCAAATATGAACGATTGGTCGAGAGTTATGCAACTGTGCCCCTGTGATGATCGTTCGGAGCAAACTACACTCCACGTGCTTTTATTCTAAAAATGTTATAATGTCAAAAGAAAAAAATGGATTTTACCCCTTTTAAAAAAGTTCGGTTTTAGACAATGTCGTTCAGCCTTTTTAGCATTGCAGTTTTTAGAAAATGAATATATTGTTTGGATTTTATCAATGTTTTTAAAAAGTGTAGTAAAATGCAGGAAATCTATTTTAATGTGATTGTCTATGTGTCCAATAATTGAAATATGTAAAGGGGCCCCAAACAAGTGACTTTAAACGTCAGAACACTGCATGACTCAATGTATGATGTTTAATTAATTCATGTGCTTGCTGTGTTATCTTGTGCAATACTTATGTGATTTTATGTGCTTTTATGATTCTCTAAACAGAAATCGAATAAAGCTTTGTTTGACTTTGACTTTGAATCACTCCAATTGTGAATTTTGTATCTGCTATGTGGCTGATGAAAATATCTTCCTCCTTTTTTCAGGATATTGACAGAAGAAGCTCTAAATGTTTGTGGAGTGATAAAAGAGCGAGGATTTCACACAAGTCACTTAGGAAAAGCTTTGCTCACGTGGGCTGCAATCTCCCAAATTGGGTCCTCTATCAATCAGCTTTTCTAGCAGCCCAGGGTGCTTTCTGGCTTGTCACAAATTCCCCGAACCCCCAGTGATGGGTAGAGATAGAATGAGAACTTTGCTCTACCTTTACCCCATCTTCCATAATCACAATGTCAACGTTTAAAGCCCCGCAATCTCAGTTTCTAATCTCAATATTGTGGCCACACTTAATCTCCTAGACAAGTACATGACGGAATCCTTACACAACTCTAGGCTAGCCTCACTGTGGTACAATCCTAAAACAATGGTGGATGTTACTGTGAATATTCCCCACACATTGACCTCCAAGGGTATTAGATAAATTAAAGAATTGAATGACCTACATAGCCTAGACATCTATTGTTTCCTGAAAATCAAAGTAAAATTGTCCAACTCCAGACATGTCATCCACCCAATTCTCCCTGATGGTCTGGCCTCATGGCTTTACTTAGGTCACATTGCCTCAAAAATTTACAAAGCCCTGTTAAATCTGCTCCAAACACAATCTTCAATACTATACGCCAAATGGGCTAACCATTTTGATTCAGACGTTTTTAACGACACATCACCGAGGACAATTTGGCAAAATATTAGCATGCCTCTTTGTGCACTAAAATAGCACATTCTCTCCTCCAATGAAAATTCTTTACAATAAACATACTACACTGGACACCTGCTATACTACATAAATTAAAACTGCGGGAGAAGGACTCCTGTTGGAATTGCAACAAAGAGACTGGCTCATATCAACATATGCTCATTACTGGGCCCAAAGTCAGATCTACCTCTCAGCTATTTGTAATACACTGATTCCTTTAGACTTCCCCATGGTGGCTTTGGAACCCTGGGCCTCTAATACCTGTTTGAACCTTGAAGCCGTTGACATGTCTCTGCTTGACCTCCAGAATGGAAATTGTTTAATCATCTCTCTTTCTACACCTATTGGGCCTGTTTCACTTTTTTGGGAGGGGCTCATGACTTTCAATCCAGTCACCAGACCTACCCCAAAATTTCAGTGAGGTCTGGGGCTCCCTAGATAAGTTCATAGAGTTAGAGAAGATCACACCCACGTACCATTACTAATCATGAGGCCCTAGACACTATCTCACGCCCACTACTCGGAGATCCCCCTACCCTTCTCCCCACCTTCTCTCCCCTTGGCCCTCTCCACTCATTATTGCTTTGTGATACTCTCAAACGATACCTGTCATAGATACCCTATCATACGATACAGATTTCACGTTAGACCTTCTCCTAAGTTTCATTGGGATTTATTTCACCATGGTTCCAGCTGTACTAGCTACATCAGTTGTAATTCCTACACCTGTACTTCTGTGTCTTACCTTGAGGATGTTTGTTGTATCAATCAATCAATCAATCAATCAATCAGGGAATTATAAGCGCTCTACTCACCCGTAAGGGTCTCAAGGCGCTGGTGTGGGGGGTCAGCAGTTCCATTCAGTCGAAGAGCCATGTCTTGAGGGCCTTTCTGAAGGTGTTCAGCGAGGGGGTGCGTCTGATGTCGATCAGGAGCTCGTTCCAGGTCTTAGCTGCGATGTAGGAGAAAGCTCTTCCCCCTGTCCTGGCTTTGTGGATGCGAGGGGTTTTGGCGATGGCGAGGTTGGTGGATCGGAGGTTTCTTTTGGGTACGTGGAAGGTGATTCTCTCGTTGAGGTAGTGGGGTCCGGTGTCATTGAGGCATTTGTAGGAGTGGGTGAGTAGTCTTGAAAGTGACTCTCTTCTTGACGGGGAGCCAGTGGAGGCTCCGTAGGTGTTGGCGGATGTGTTCGTGTCGAGGGATGCCGAGGACGAGTCTGGCTGCGGTGTTTTGTATCATCTGGAGCTTGCAAAGTAGAGACTTGTTGATGCCGGCGTAGAGGGCGTTTCCGTAGTCCAGTCTGCTGGTTATTAGTGCGTGTGTGACTGTCTTCCTTGACTCGTGGGGATCCATTTGAAGGTCTTACGGAGAATGCGTAGGGTGTTGAAGCAGCTGGAAGCAACAGCGTTGTATACCAAGCTCACTCATGTATGTATTCCTTCTAATACTCACCTCTCATGGTTACATGGGTTGCGCATCCTCCATATGCATCCCAAGGCTTCTGCAATACTTGATTGTTTGTATGTTTTATTAAAAACAATAAAATATTTGGAACAAAAAAGAGATGTCACACATTGCATTGTTCCACTTGCCAACTATACGTAGGAAGATTTCTTTATAAGAGAACATACAAAGAAGCATGCATGGGTAGCCTTCAGCTTTTTACGTTATATTTGGAATAAACTATGAATGCATATTTCCTTGAAAAATTACATAATTCTTTTTAGTTTATTGATTTTAATTGTCACTGCTTGCACTGCAAACTAGGAGCATGCATAGCCTAACAGTGTTCACAGAAGCTTTGAAAAGTTACTTTATTAATTTTAATTCGAATTTGAAAGCTCTGCCTGATTTTTAAACCATTGTGAGATTTCCTTTTACTTAACAATCTCTCAGAACTTGTCAGCTCACCTCAAGCCATTGCAGGCATGTGCTACTAGCGATCTGCAGTGGAAAGAACAGGCATGCTTATTTTACCACCTTCCCGATATTAATGCCTGTTAAGGGCTTTTTATATGTCTCCTGCTAAAAGGTGCGACCTCTGGAGCAATAGCAATTTATCCATACATCTAGCTTTCTCTGCCTGTCACTGTTGGTAACAGTTGCTAACCCTCGTGGGCCGCTTTTCATCTTCAGCGCCAGCTTTTTCAATCTCGAATATATTATTTTAACTTGTCAGAGAATAAACAGGACAATTACTTAGACCAACGTAGGCTGAGAGTGCTGATAACTAAAGCTAAATCTAGCATTGTCACTATAATGTTCTCATGTTAAACCAAGCACAATGAGGTAGCTTGCCATTTCAAATGAAAACATTTGTCAAGCTCTCTAATTCAAAATCGACCAACTGCAGAATCTCTTCATTTGCAGCGCTTGATGACAAATCTAGTGGCGAAGTGCGAGGAAATGTGAGTTGATTAAGGAGGGAGGAATGGACTGTCAAAACCAGAAAGAACTAATAATGGCGCTGTCACACAGCCTTCTGTAATATGCATGTGTTTAATAAAAGAACATGCAATATTTCGAACCATATGGCGACTCTTTGTTACATGTAGAAGTCCCTTGGATTGGAATAGCGTTGCATTCACAAAGAGAGGTCTTTGCTAGAACTAAATTGCCTTCATTGTATTTATCACTCTGCTCCCACATCGTGATAAAACAAGTCATTACAGCAAACCTAATGCTTGCTAACAATTGTTCACGTCCCTTTAGAGGTGCCAATATCGGATCTGGTGTTTAAATGGAAAGATATGGAGATGGAGAAATTGTTCGACGACGGCGGGAAAGATAACCGAATTTGAATCTAAAGGTAAACAATCAATTCTGTGGAATGATCGAGGCATTTATTTCGTTATATTTTTTAGACTTTGAGACGTTGTGCACACTTTGGTCGCACACATACTGAAACTGATACATTTGAGAAATTATCTCCATACACGCGCATGTATAAAGTATTCCATGTTAAAAAAAAATACAGATTCTTGCATTATTCAAATAAAACTAAGTAAAATAAATCAATTTTTCAAAGTAGGAAGATCCTTGTAGAAGTAAAATTTAATAAAATAAGATTAGGACTTGGCAAAGCAATAACAAACGGAAAAAAGCAAAGGCAACATGATGAACTGCATATGTCTGCTCAACAACATGGGGCAAAATGAGAAATATTTTTAAACAAAGTCCAGGACCATGCCAAATTATGAAGATGAACCTCAAGAGATAGCTACATACAAATAAAATGCAAACATTAATCAGTCAAGAGGACACACTTATGAACAATGTGTAGCATAAGAAAATATTGCAAAAAAATCAGCAAAGTCACAATGATTCTGGCCCATTGATAAACACATAGGCGCACATTTATGGGGTATTAGCATAGGGCTGTGCCACAAGGCTTCTTGCGGAGCTGCCCTACGCTAATGTGAAAGGGCAGGAATGCACTGTAATTATGAAATACAGTGCAATCCTGAGCTTTCCCCCTGCGCTGTGCACAAATTGTTGCCTAACGCCAATAAAGGCACCCATGCACCATGGTGTAAGGGTGTCTGTGTTGCATGCAGAATTGTTTTTGTGCAGGAAGGGGCATAAAAATAAAAATACTTCTCCTCATTATGCCTGCTCTGGCGAGGAGCAAGGTTTTGGTGCTACCCATGTTTACATGATTAAGTAATAAGCTACACAGACATACGTTTCAAAATACGTTAAGGAATAATTTTTTTGATAACCAAATTTATTGATTTTATAAGAAGCCAACAAAGAATAACATACCAGCTGATCGTACATTTGGCTGTGCAAGGCGAATATAAGAGGACATTACACCTATATATAGGAACTGATAGGCAAAGCAGAAATAAAAACAGTGTTGCACCCACTCCAAGTCTTGAGTATACAGCGAAAATATTAGTCATCCACCACCCCGAACCATTTGCCCCACATTCTACGGAATTTCTTCGGGCAGCCTCTTGCCTTGTACAGGGGTTGCTCCTGGGCGGCGCACCAGTCCACCCCTCTACGCCAGCGCATCATGGTGGGGGCAGCTGAGCTTATCCAGTTGGCCGCAATGTCTCTTTTGGCCACCATCAGTGCTGTGTTGAGAAAGAGTTTTTCAGCTCTGGAACCATCCAGTCCCTCAGTGATACCTAGCAGAACATTCAATGGGTTAAGAGGAACCTCCCAGCCTAGAACCTCAGTGAGTTCCCCACTGACTGACTCCCAGTAGCGTGTAATAGCAGAGCAACACCATACCATGTGGTAAAAGTCGGCTTGTATATGGCTGCAGCGGGGGCATGATGCATCAGGTCGGAGCCCAGCGCGATGGAGACGCAGCGGCGAAAGATAGGCAGTGTGAAGGTAATATACTTGAACCAGGCGAAGCCTTGCTGAGGCTGTGACTGTTTTGGGAGCCATCAATGCGTCCCTCCAATCAGCATCATCCAAGGACCCAAGCCAACCCTCCCATCTGTACCTGAGGTGTGATAGTGTGTTAGGGGTATTATTGACGAGGGAATGATAGATACGGGAGATCCCCCCCTTCCCTAGATTACGGGTCATGGTCTGGGCCTCGGGCGGGCTATATTCGGGTATGGAAGTGCCATCTGAAATGTGAGAGTGGAGGGCATGTTGTATTTGCAAGTATCGGTAAAACTGGGAGGCGTGAAGGGAGTAACGAGGTTGCAATTCTTGGAAGGTGCGTATGTGACTCCCACTCCAGACGTCACCCAATAGAGAGATACCAATGAGGTCCCATGTTCTAAAACCCGAGAGGTTGGCGACCTCCCGGAGCCATGTGCCGCACCACAATGGGGTATGCTAGGTCAGTTTATCTGACCAGTGGGTATGGCGTAAAGAAGCTCGCCAGGCCAAAAACACCCCGCGGGTGACCTCGGGTAGAGTTTGGGGGATGGTGCTCCCATACAGCATCCCTTGAATGTTAGATAGGCCCAGGATATGCAGTTCCAAGCGGTATGCCGGGTCAGACCAGCCACCATTAAACCAGTCATGTACGGTGAGGAGCCGAGTCGCAAGATAATAAAGGTAAAGATTCGTCATCCCCAGACTGCCGTCAAATGGCGGGATCCGGCACTGCGCGAGGGCCAGTCGAGGCCTTCGGCCCCCCCACAGGAACTTGGTGGCCATGCTGTCCAGTTCACGGAACCACAACCGTGAGAAGGAGAGGTGGGTATTTTAAAGCATGTAAAGGAATCTGGGGAAGACCATCATTTTGAATAGAGCTATTCTGCCCATAGGGTTCAGTGGCAAAGTTTGCCACTTGAGGAGGTCAGCCCGGGCCTTCTTCACCAGTGGGGTGACGTTGAGTGACCAAGCGAGGTCAGGGAGGAGGGCCACCCAAATTCCCAGATACTTGAAGGACTGCCGCCGAAGGGGTATCGACGACTGCCAATCAAAGCACTCTCTCAACGGGTGAAGGGGAACCAAAACGGATTTGGTCGAGTTCAGCCGAAGACCGGAGGTTTGGTCGAAGAGACTCAGAGCTCGGAGGCAACGGGGTCCTGACTGAGCCGGGTCTGCTAGGAACAGCAGAACATCGTCCGCATAGAGGGCGATCTTATCTTCCTCTAAGCCGGGCCACCGCCATCCCGTGGGGAGCCGATCAGACCGTATAAGACAGGCAAAGGGCTCCTTTGCCAATGCAAATAGGAGGGGTGAGAGGGGGCATCCTTGCCTCATGCCTCTTTTAATGGGGAAAGGGTTCGACAGGGCTCCGTTGACTAGTACCTGGGCCCTAGGTTTGCGGTAAAGTGTCTTAACCAGGCCGCGGAAAGGGGCCCCAAAGCCCATTTCTATCAATACCTCCTCTAGGTAGCGCCAGTCCACCGAGTCGAATGCTTTCTCGAAATCTACGAGAAGGAGGGATAGGTATGGGGTTAGATGTTGTCGGTTCGCTAAGGCAAGGTGGAGGCGTCTGAGGCAGTGCCGGGTTCCCCGGGAGGGAATAAACCCGCACTGGTCGGGGTGGACCAGTTTAGCCAGATACGGCCGTATGCGGTTGGCTAGGACCGAGGCGAATATTTTGAGCTTCGAGTTGATGAGGGAGATAGGGCGGTAATCGGGGCAGTGCCTCGAGGGGGGCTGAGATTTCGGGATCACCACATTAGTGGCCAGATCCGTCTCGGGACGGAATGAGCCCTGATCAAGCGCCTCCTGATACACCTCCAAGAGGTGTGGGATCAGCGTGTCTCGATAGGACGCATAGAACTCCTGTGGGAGTCCGTCCGGTCCTGGTGTCTTGCCCGCAGCCATGCGTGATATGGCATCGCTGATCTCCTCTGGGATGACCGAGAGGTCCAGCGTCTCCGCCTCAGACTCGCTAAGTCGCAGGAGGGAAAATTGTTTGCACTAGAGGAGTTCCGGGAACTTGAGAGTAGGAGGCTGTGCAGCATTGGGCCACAGCAGCGGGGGCACGTTGGGTCACTCCGTCTGAGCCGATCACTTCAGGGATGATACGGTTGGCCATTGGATAAGTAGCCAGGTGATGGAGTTTTCCGTTTTTGTCCCCCCATCCATATACTCGCGCCACTGAGGACCTCCACAGCAGTTTGGCTGCCTCCAAGGAGGTCTGTTTGATCTCGTCCCTCAGAAATGCCAATTCCTGTCCTAGGCCTCTGATCGCTCCTCCGGAGGCTGGGCATCAATTAGAGCAGCCTGGGCCTCCAGGAGAGTGAGGTGGAATCCTGCTTCATCCGTTTAAGTTTGAGTTGGCCCTTGGCAAAGCCTCGGATGGTGGCCTTACCGGCCTCCCATAGGGTGCCGGGAGAAGAAACCGATCCGTGGTTAGTGGCAAAGTATTGGCGGAGCTCGTCTCCCACTTGATCCTTGAAATCCTTGTCTTGAAGGAACCAGGCGTTCAGCTGCCAGATCGGGCGCGGGGACGTCGGGAGACTACCCATCCGCAGCGCCACTGGGGAGTGGTCCGATAAACCTCTGGGGAGGATGGTGACGTCTTGAACCGTTCTACAGTCCAAGGCCGGCAGAAAAACATAGTCTAGTCGTGTGGTGGGAAGCTGACGTGTGGGGGTAGAGTCGAGCTGTCGGATGCCAGAGCCTCTAGGCATCCCCGAGACCCAGGGCGGCAGCCCAGTTCGACAGGAGGATAGATTGAGTGACTCTGGAGGAGGAAGGTGCCATAGCAGTATCAAGGTCAGGGTCCATTACTGCATTGAAGTCTCCCCCAACGATGGTCATCCCCAAGGGCAGGGCAGCAACCAGTGAAGCGAGACGTTGAAGCGTGGAGGCCAATAGGGAGGGGGGAGAGTATACAGTGAGCAAGTTCAGAGGCCGGTCCCCAAAGCTTCCCTCCAAGAGGAGAAAACAACCCTTTGGGTAATGGGTTGCCTTGTTCACCACGAGTGGAAGACTATGGCGCACCAGGACGGCCACCCCGCGTGATCCCCGAGGAAAGCCGGAGTGCCAGACTCCGCCATAGCCATAACGTGCCAGGAAAGGGCAATGATTGCCCACCAGGTGGGTTTCTTGGAGCAGTAGGATATCTATAGTGTGACGCTGAGCATAACGCAGGACCGCTGTGCGCTTGACCTTATCCAGCAAGCCATTAACATTCCAAGACATTACGTGGAGCGACGCTTTCTCAGCACGGTTGTCAGACATAGGGAAAACGGGCAAAGGGCAGGACACCTAGCACGAGTGGCCAGTGAGGGCAGAGTAACGCAGGTGCGCGAAATAGTGGGTGCAATTCTACAAGGTGGGACCTTGCGAGCCTATCATGTAGCTGGGAATGCATGCTGGTACAATAAACAAACAAAACAACAAAAACAAATCGAGACAACGGTCCCCCCTCCCCAACCCAATTCCCTACCCCCTCCCTATACTTCAAGAACGGAGGCATCTGTCGCCCTAACTGTGAAAAAACTAGAAGGCCAAACTAAAACGCTTGGGAATGGGGAATCGTGGAGGACCCCTCCTCTCAGTAGGATGTTCGTGACAATGTCCATCGGGAGCTAAAGTTAATAGGTGAAGGAAGTGCGGCACCCGGCCGCTGATTTAAGTGCATCTGGAGGCGAAGGTGAGTTCAAGCAGGACCTGTGAGGAGCGTTGGGCTGCGGGAAAGATCAGTGTCAGGTAGGTCCAACAGTGATGGGCGAGGTGAGACACCCCCGGGGTCCGAGGGGCCCAAGGAACCAGTGCGCCGCAGCGCAAGGAGACCACCGGAGAGCGCCCCGGACGTCGGCTGATGAGCAGGGCCCAACGGTGAGTCTGAACTGGCTCGTCTCTGGCCCCGCCGCCTGCGGGAGCGGTTACGCTGTGGCCGAAGGGCTGGGATGTTCCGACTGGCACCTCCAGCACCGGCTATGGGAGACGGATTACGTGCATTGGGGTTTAAGGGGCGTTCTTCTGTCACCCATGTCCAGGCTTCTTCAGGGGAATCAAAGAAAAGAGTTTTATTTTGGAGCACAATCCTTAGGCGAGCTGGGAAGAGGAGCCTGTATTGTATGTTAAGAGCGCACAACTTCTGCTTGACGTCCCCAAAGGAGCGGCGCTGGCCCCGCACCTCACGAGTATAGTCAGGGAAGATCATAATCATCTGGTTTTCGTACTTGATGCATTGTTGCTTGCGGGCTTCGGTCAGCACTCTTTCCCTCCACTGAGGTTTGCGAGGCATGGATAGCCTGGAGGATACTGGACAAGTCTGCAGAAGGAGGGGCTTCCTTGTCTGCGGTTCGCCCAACTGCCCCAGTGTCCGTGGTAGTAAATTGGTCCATCTTTGTCTGGGTGGCGGGGGTCTTCGGTGCCTTGTCCCTACCCATGGCCTTCGTCCAGGAAGGCCGGGGGTCCAGGTGGGAGGAGGGAGAAGTGAACGATGAGGACGAGGGGAGAGGGCCCCTCCACTCCGAATCCTGCCGACCGATCGACGGCCGAAATTTCTTTCCTTAGGCCCCTCTCGCGACCCCAGAAGGGGCACAGACGTGCAGAATCACACCGCAGGACCGGGGCAGCGCCAAAGCTAGAACACAAGGCCGGCAAGGAAGAGGAGCAGGGCCCAGCTCGCAAGGTGTGCAGGGAACCGAGCAGCCAGGAGAAGAGACGGAGAATGAGAGGAACCTTTACAGCCCGCCACCCGATACAATGGCCAAAATTTCTGAGCGGCTCTGTCTGCCGGGCACATAGTGACCCACAAGTAGGAGGCAGACTCTCCACATAGCGCCGCCGCTCGAAGCAACGGCCGAAGCGCCCCCAACTCACCACCAGCGCACCGGGGAGCGTCGTGGGTCCAAGGGCCGCCCCGGTCAATGTCCACAATGGACCACCGCCGCCAGTCAAAGGAGTGGAGAGCAGGATACCTCCGGACGTGGTGGGGGGGGGAAGCCTCCCTGCTACCCGAATGACGGCCGAACTCCCCCACCACCCAGGAGCAAACGGGCCCTCAAGCTCCAAACCCTGTCAGGTTGCAGTCGGGCCGTGCACTCGTCTGCCTTCAGGTCTCGCAGCCACTCGCGGCGTGAATCACCTCCCGGGAGGGGGGCCCCGCGTCTAGTGTAAGGCCTCCTCAGCAGCAATCCGGGCCCTCGCAGAGCGGCGTGGGGAGGGGGCGCGTATGGTGGGATCACACGCACCTGCTGCCGCCGCCCGATTAACAGCGGCACTTGTTGCCCCACTAGGCCGTTGGTCACAGATCCAGTGTGCAGGGCCGGCAACTCCTGGGACTCCCACCAGGGCAGAACAGCACGGGAGCATCAGGGGGGGAGGCAGCACTGTTCGTCCCTCTCCGCCGTCCGGGGATGGCCAATCACACTTTGATCGCAGGTCGCAGCGCCGCCTCAACACAGGATCCGCCCCAGGAGGCGCGGCGGGCAGGACCTCTCCAGGTGCCCCCAGCATCTCACACCCAGCCGGGCATCCCCCATTGCCAAGGGGGGAGAGGTGACACCAACACCAGGTGGAGTGGCGCGGCAGTTCTCCGGGCTTCCCTCCCTCCGAAGCACACTAGGGGGAATCCGGGAGCTCAGAGCCCCAGATCGGGCCGGGAAGTCAGCATAGCGGAGCCGCCATCTTGGGACCACCTCGAGGCCCGGATCTCGGCCAGGGCCGCCGGTGGCACCCGGAAGCCAGCCACACCGCTTCCAGGGAAGGCTCGGGGACCGGAGTCAGGCAGGCAGGCTGGATACAAGGTAGGAGCCCTCTGATGGCAGCGGATGCAGGAGCGGATGACGGACGGGTCCGGAGCACTTCTAAAGTGCGACCACCATCTTGACGCTCTTGGCCACACCCCACGTTAAGGAATAATATGCTTATATAGCTGACATAGTGTACCTAACTCAACTTTTTGTATAAAATAGAGACAACACCCTCTAACCTTAGGAATTGGCACAAAAACCTGTCATAAAGGGTCTCTGAAGTACATGGCATAAAATGTACAATCAGTTAAGTCTATGATGTGCAATACTTGCTGTACTAGTGTCTACATCATAGGGACTTGAACTGTGAGAATCCCATTAGCACTTCAAATATTGAGTTTTTGTGTGTAATTATTGTTTTCTAAAAGCATAATTACTTTGATGCACATATCAGTGCCATCAATGTTATAATTTGTGACATGTGTACAAACATAATTGTTATAATCTCTCTTTACCCTCATTGGTATACCCCTTTCCTACCCCTCACAGTTCCCCAAGTGGACTCTCCCTCGGGAGCCTGCTTTGGAATGTTGGTGTATGCCAGACTGTGAAGCAGAGTCGGACAGTGAATGACTAATAAAGAAGTTCTACAGTTCTTACCTTGTTTCCTCGTTATTTCTTCACAACACTGGCGACGATGTACTGCGTAAGGGGCAGTTTGGCCATCTCCCCTTTGTGTGCTCTCTCCATCTACAGCTGCTGGATTTCTCTAAAGCAAATTGAGGTGGACAGTATCCTGGCAGCTACACCTTCCTCTGGAACGATCTTGGTGATGGCATATTAGGAGACCCTGTATGCTCCTATCTCCCGTCATTCTCACGGTAGGGAGGACTAGACATTCTCCGGTTTGCCATGGATAGTTCAGGTTTTGAGGAGTGCCCCTTAGGTGCAGCCTTCATCTGGGTTTTCAAGGTGTTCCTGGTTCCTTGCAAAACATCCGCTTTCTTCTGCCACTTATATGGTTGTGTTTGGGAGTGCCTTCGTGCAGCTATCATCGGGGTTCGGCCGGCGTTCCGGTTGCCTGACAGAAACATCAGCTTCCATTCTGTCATAGATTGGATGAGTGGAGTTTCCCAACGAGCATCTGTCATCAAGATTCACCAGCGTTTCCTGTCACCTTATACAATCTTTCTTGCAGTGGCGTGAGTCGGAACCACTGATCCCACAGTTGTGCGCACCTCGATCTCTTTGTTTCCATGGATCTGCGCATGTGTGTCAAGGAGCCGCTCACCATCAAGGTAGTCAGTGCCAAGCGGTGAGGGGGCGCCACTTTACCTCAGCGCACGCGTCCTGACAGGAAAATCACACTTGTGTGGCAAGCTCCGAGGAGTCTGTGCGAGTGAGTGACGCTAGTCTCTCATTTCAGCCATGTACCAGCCTGTTAGGGTTGAGGTTCTCTTCGTCCTGAGCCTCGCCTTCCATGTACATGCATCGTTTCTGAGGAGACCAACTCTTTTTTACAGCTCTGTGCGTGCACCGTCTTCCTCACTGGATCCTAGGCAGTTTGGGAGGTGAGACTTTGCTTTCCTATCATGCACGGATGCGCTCCGGGTTTCCTGCGGAGTACTTTCAATACCCTCAAGAGGTGCATGGCAGAAAATCTATTGCTGCTGAGCTTAATGCGTTGGTGGAGCACATGCATTGCGAGATAGTGAGCTTCTGTTTCTTTTCTGCTAAAGCCTAGTAAGTTTACTTGTGTTAATAGATTTTCCTCTGTTTGCCACGGGGATCAGCGTGTAATAATGTAAGGGTACATCCTGCTAGTTAAGAGGTGTTCCTTAGCTAACGCTCGCTATCTGTCCACACCTGAAGTGAACTACTGGTAGTGTTAAGCAACTTTGTCCTCAGTGCATGATGATGGCCGCAGCGAGCATGAGTCAACAACCATTGTTCCTAAATGAGAACAGAGAGCCTGAGATATATTGGAAAGACTGGGTTAAACTGTTTGAATCTTACCTAATTTCCATTGGGGGCAAACGTTTCTCTCCATTGCGGAAACAGCATATCTTACTACATAACTTGGGGGTATTTGGACGTAAAATGTATGAAACACTGCCTGAACCTGAGCATGAAGGAGAAAGGGAAGTGGACGCATTAAGCATATTTGCTAGCACCATGCTCAAATTGGAAATTCATTTTGGAGACAAAATCAATGTGGTGTTAGAACGCCACAGGTTTTTCTGTAGATTGCAGGGGAAACAAGAGTCTGTAACCAATTACATTGCAGCCTTAAGGGGTCTAAGTAAATTGTGTGATTTTGGGAACCTTACAGATTCCCTAATAAGGGACCAGCTAGTACGTTGCACGAACAACACACGCATACAAGAAAAGCTGTTAGCCAAAACTCCCACCCTCAGGGAGGCAGTTGCCATTGCTCAATCAGTAGTACACACTGGTAAGTGTATCAAAGAGATGAAATCTCCAACAGATCTGGTAGCTAACATGCATGAGAGTATGGAGGAGGGTGAGATTTGTAAAGTCAAGGGTAAGGAAGGCATACAAAACAAATCACAACTGAATGAAAGGAAACTTAGATGTTTCAGATGTGGCAGCAGCAAATCATTTAGCCAACAATGTACAATGCCCTGCTAGAAGTGTTACATGTAAGAGGTCCAATAGGAGAGGGCATTTTGCCAGAATTTTAAGAGAAGGAGATCCCAACAACAGAGAGGATGGGGGAAAAGAAAGTGGTCTTTTTAAAGAAGCTAATTACGTCACTCCCAATGAAAGGAAATATGTCTTCCAGGTAAAAGACACAATGTGAAGTATCAATCTAATCTATCCCAAATGTGATGTGCTGCTCAATAGTAAGGCAATGCTTATTCCTGTTTGCCTTTTACCCCGTTGAGCCATGCAGATTTTGTGAGCATGAATATGGATGGGAGTGTGATGCTAGAGAAGACAGACATTTCACCCACAGGCTATACCAAAGAACCCATACCACTTATTGGAATGAAAGAAATGCATATTGAATTCAAGGGGAGAAACACAGTGGGGAAAGTTTACATGGTGGAAAGTGGTTCTAACTTATTGGGATGGCAACATCAGAAAGAGTTGGGTATAATTCTTGATTCCAATAACCAAGAACAGGTACTTTTGATGGATGATATCCAATCTGGAGCTGATATATGTGAGGAGTTCCCTAGGTTGTTTTCTGGTAAACTAGGCCTTCTTCAGGATTTCCAGCACAAGATTAAGCTAAAAACCAATGCTAGACCCATTGTGCATAAGTTACGCCCTGTACCACATTTAATGAGGGAACCCTTAGAGAAGGAATTGAACAGATTGTGCAGTATGGGCATTATCCAACCTATTGACACGTCTGAATGGTTGGTACCCATCGTCGGCATTCGTGTATGTGTGGACTTGCATAGTCTGAATGAAAGCATCTGGGTTGAAAGATACCCACTTCCAAACATAAACGAAATGCTTAGTATTATGGGTCAGGCAAAGTACTTTAGCGTCATCGATCTCTCCATGGCCTACCACCAAGTGTATCTCCACTCCGACTCTAGACCCCTCACAGCACTTATTACCCCACACGGAGCATACATGTTCCAAAGAATGCCGTTTGGCCTGGCATCGGCTGCAGCGGTCTTCCAAAAAATAATGGATCAAATCTTAAAGGACCATGTGCTTCCAGGATGACATCCTGGTGTACGGATAGTCCCCTGAAGCTCATGACCAAACCCTCAGAGATGTCTTCAAGAGGTTGATGGATGCTGGATTGACTGGGCAGAAAGTCAAGTGTCAGATTAGAGTGACGTCTGTGGATTACCTAGGACACTCTATTTCCGAAGATGGGTTTAGGCTTAAATACAAATCAATAGTGCTGTGAGAGATGTCCCGTATCCCAAGAGTAAGGACGAGTTAAAATCCTTTCCGGGTTTACTAGAGTATATGGGTAAGTACATTAAAATCTTCTCAGGGAAGTGTGAACAGTTGCGGGATCTTTTTAAAAAAACAAGGAGTTTGAGTGACAGGAAGGACACAAATGCACTGTTGATGCCTTAAAAGAAGAAATTGTCAATTCACCAGCATTGAGTACTTTTGATCCAAGAAAAAAAAACATCCTCACTACTGACGCTTCCAACAAGGGCCTGGGAGCAACACTATCACAGAAAGAAGGCAAGGATGTAAGGATCATTGCCTTTGCATCCCGCTGCCTTACCAAAGCTGAAAGTAACTATTCTGTAGTCGAGAAGGAGGCCCTGGCATGTTACTGGGCGGTGAAACACTTTAAGTTCTTCCTCTGGGGTTTACATTTTACTATCCGCACTGACCATAAGCCCCTTATGTTCATGTTTACCATCAAGGGCATGGAACAAACTAAATTGCAGATTTTTTGTCCAGAACACCATTGCAGGATGAACAGCCTGAAGAAGTGTTAGACAGTCCTATCCTGGCTATAACTGATCCTGTATTAACAGAAGAGGAATGGGGTAAATGCATTGAAAAGGATAAGAGTCTGAGTAGGTTAAAAGAAATTATTGCTGAAGGGTGGCCCAACAAGTGCAGTGAGGTCGACGAGGAGATCAGAGACTTTTGGGTGGTCAGGTTTGAACTGAGCATAATAGGAGGAAAAGTGTATCGAAAGAATAAAATTGTACCGCCAGAAAGTCTGAGAAGGAGAATCGTGGAATTGGCACACGAAGGTCACCTTGGGCGGAGCATGACAAAAAACAGAGTTAGAGTAAACTTCTCGTTCCCCAGGATGGACTCTCTGGTAGAACTAAAGGTGAAGGACTGTCACAGTTGTGCCAAAAGTGACAAATCTAAATCCACCCGCAAATCTCCATTATCCCCTGTTGAGGTACCTCCTCAAACCATGGAGTAAACTTGCCATGGATATAATTGGACCTATGGACAATTTAGGAATGTACAAAAATTCATGCTTGTGTTGGTTGATTATACATCGCACTGGATCATGCATAAATTTGTTCATTGCACTAACACTAAGACGGTCCTAGATTTCCTCAAGGACGTCTTTTCAAGGGAAGGAATACCTTCTAACCTGGTCCCAGACAATGGGGTGCAGTTCACATCCCAATAGATGAAGGAATTTTTGTTAAACCTTAGCATCAAACATGAAAGAACGGCATTATATTGCCCCAAGGCAAATGGCATGGTAGAAAGGGCCAATAGGCTAATTAAAGAACACATACAGTTAGCTGTGGTAAATGGTCATGATGTGGAATCATCCTTACGTGACTGTCTGTGGGCTTACCATACTTCACCCAATCTTATCTCTGGAGTGTTCGTATGGTTTGTTGCCCTCAGAGGAAGAGAACCTTGTACAAAGCTTAACCCCATGTGGTTGGGTGGTGGTAGGGCGGTTGAGTCTAAATCCAAGGAGGTTGGTAAGAAGGTAGAACAACACCAGAGCAAGTACTAGAAGTGGTACGACGGGAAGAATGGAGTGAAAGTACCCAAGTGAGGGGAAGGTGAATGGGTGCAGGTCAAAAGAAGCATCAAAGTAAAAGCAAATTTTACCCTCCATGTTGGGTGTCCAAAGCCTACAACAATGTGGTATTACTTGAGAATGGGCTGTTGTGGAGTTGTGATAGAATTGTCAAATGCAGAAATGTTTAACCTTATGTATAAGGGGAGGTGTGTTATAATCTCTCCTTCCCTCTTTACCCTCATTGGTATACCCCTTTCCTACCCCTCCCAGTTCCCCAAGTCAACTCTCCCTCGGGAGCCTGCTTTGGAGTGTTGGTGAATGCCAGACTGTGAAGCAGAGTTGGAGAGTGGACGGCTAATAAAGAAGTTCTACAGCTCTTACCTCGTTTCCTCGTTATTTCTTCACAACAATAATGTATTTGAAAAATAATTTATTACATTTTTGTTAACCATGTGATCTTAACATTGAATGACTAGGAAAATTAAAATAGAGAAACAAGAAAAAACTGAATTTTCTTTATAAAATATTAGGGCTGAGTTCATTATTTCAATACTAATTCTATAATGAACCCTCTTCATTTGAACTGATGTCACCATGTTATGATTCCCATTTCCTTTGTTTCCACAGCTCTTCCTCAGGGCACTTTAAGATCTGTGCTTGGCAAAGATAGACATATTGCTCCTTCCTTAATTTTTTGTTTTTCACTTAAATGCATTTCATATTAAAATATGTCATGTCCTTAGTTACTAGAAGCAGTTGAAGCATTTAATTTCCTTTTGTTGTTCACAAATGTGTTTTTTTGAATGGCAATTTAACAGAACCTATAAGAAAACATATGAATGCCCAAATACTTCAGAGTTGATTGTGCCCCTACAAGACTCATAGCACCTGGTATTTTTATCTCTTTGGCTGTTTCCTACAAAGTCAACTATTCTCCACAGAAGAGCCTTATATGTATAAATTTGTATTTATCTAGAGTGCACTTAGGTATGAATCAACACAGTGCTGTACATTATGTGAGGTGTTAGTACACAGTCTACAAGAGTACATCATGTGGGGATCACCCAAATACATTTTATGCACAATACACTTCATACTGTTAGACACAGGGAGATTAGGTGATTTGCTCAGAATCTCGCTATATTGAGTCCAGCACAGAAGCAGGGAATTTGAACCAGGTTTATTAGATTCCAACGGCAGTAGCTAGAACCTCTAGGTACCACATCTCTTCTTCCATTGTGTTGTGAGAGTTTCTTTAGTCACATAAAATCAAAAAATGCTGGGTGTATTTACAGTCTTTTTTGTATGAGTAATATCTCAAGCACATCTCATTTGCACCTTGGACCTCAAAGCAACATGGCAACAAATGGTTTTATAGTGCTGGTTGCACCCTTCCACATATGGCAGGGTAGTGTCTTTCATTGTGTTGGCCATAGGACTCTACTGGTCTTTCTGAGAAAGTGATCCTTTGTGTCCTGATCAACACCATTGTTTGACTGATACTGGTGGTTACTGACTCTGTTTGTAAGGTATATGGTAATTTGTGTAATTACAATTGGATAAGACAACCTACCTGTAAGTCCCTAAGATATGGTAGGGTATGGTGTCTGCTGTCATTTTAAAGCCAGCCCTGCCTGTTTTAAAATAAAACTGTGCCCAAATTCGCCTTTGAAATTAAAAGTACTTTGAAAGTCTAGAACTACCTTTTTATTATATTTAAGTCACCCCTAAAGCCTGCCCTAGGATCCCCAAGAGTAGGCTGCCATGTAATTAAAAGCACTGTCATTATAAAATATGAATATGTTTAATAGGACCTGGTGAGGGAAAAACAGCCAAAGTAATTTTCCCCATTGTAGTGCTGCTAGCTTCATAGGCTAATATTGGACGGCTTTATTGAACTTTAATAAAGTCTAACTTTTGACAGGAGTGAGCTAGAACACTAATTGATGGGAACGTTGAACTGCGACTCAGCCTGACCATGCTGAAAGCTCTGGAGCTCTTCAAGAAAGAGGTCATAGACCTCCAGGATTCACAGAGGCATCGTACTGCAGCAGTCCGCCGTTGTCGAACTGAAAGCCGGATTGACGAAGCCGATCACTTGTCATCAAGAGAAAAGCTCAAAAAAGTGATTGCATGCGAAGGTAAAAATTAAGGGTGGGTGGTAAGCTCTTCTCCGCCGGTGAAGTTGGTGGAGGTTTGCTAACTCCGCCCTCTGCCTGGAGTGTGGCGTTCCTGAAAAGTCTGCAAACCGCCGAATGGCAGAGATTTTCTTGCGAGCAGAGCGCGAGTGAGAAACATTGGTGCTGGGACGAGCCCCTGCCTGATTTTTCAGTGTGGGCAGTTGTATGCAAGTCACTGCCTTTCACGTTGAGAATGCTGCTGCTTGAGTAGAAAATCGACTCGAGTGGCAGAATGAAGCAGTGCCTTCTGGTGCAGCATGTGGTGCCATTCGCGCTGATTTTACAGCATGGAACAATCTCCCGGCACTAAAAATCAGTGCAAGCAGTCCAAAGTGCTAAAATTCCACCAATTGCAGAATATCGTGGAGTTATTATGTAAATATATAACTCTGTAGAATTCTGCAGAGTAAAACTCAGCGAGTTCCGCCCACGCCTAGTAAAAATTTGACCGGCCCCCAACCACATGATGTATCTGACCTGTGCTCCATCGCATTCGGCCTGAAACTTTGATTGCATGACCGGTCCAGTGCAACCAGATAGCCGCAGTTGGCGCTTTTCACTTTTAGGCGCTAGAAAGCCCATTTTGTCATTTAATCTTTAAAAATTCATATTTCTGGTTCTCTACATTGGATGTTTGTTGTTTTGGTGTCATGTTAAAGATTAAAATATTCTCTATTTTTATGAATTGGTGTTAGATTTGAATTGTGTTTTGTGTCTTACTTATTTACTTTTTGGTGATAGTAAATTCTTTACACACCTGTCTCCTATGTTAAGCCTAACTGCTCATCAGCTAATCTACCAAGGTTAGAGCACAGATTAAATTATTGAGACTAGACCTTTTTTGTGATTGTGGTGTAATTACTAGCTGCAGGTATCTACCTGCACCTACTAATAAAGAACCTTCCAACAGTCCTCCTTGCAAATACAATACGGCGTGTGGGTTTGAGCTTTACCTTTAGGTTCTGATAGACTTGCAATTTATCAAGGCCGCAGTGCAAGATTTGTTTTAAATTAAAGTACAGGTGTCACGCTTGGAGTGTCTCTGATTTGCAATTTAGTAGAGCTTGTTATATCATATCTTATAATTTTCACTTGTTTTAAATTACTTTTAGCACTTTGTTATTGGTTGGAGTTCACATGACGCAAAAATGTATTTGACTTTACAAAAATATGATGTGTGCTGCTGTTCTAGTATGTACTTAATTTTGCAGTGACAGTGAGGAGATCCAAGAGTTCTCTTTTTCGTGAATTGATCTTCTGGACTAATTCGGAGGGTTTTCAGAACTCTACCACTTCACTTGCGAATGAATAGATGACTGTGAGTGCCATCCAACTTTCCCATCATAACACACAATCTCATGCTGACAAAATCCAATCAAAACAAAAAGCACAAATAGCACAATGCTACCTGCACAATAGACATGCATCCAGATGGACATTATGCAAATAGCCTGCACATTATCAAATAAATACAACCACAAATCATAAAGATAATCATCTGTACATGCTCATAATCAAACTGACATGAAATATGGTATCCTTTAAAACTACTTCTACAGAACTGCAGTTCCAAAACATCAGCCAGTGTATGAACATCAGCCAGTGTATGGGGCACAAAAAAGACCCTTGATTTCGAATGCCACTTCTACCTCTAGAGAATCAAATTTCACCAACTATCCGACTGTCAGCTAAGCCTCTTGACACCACTCACATGCCCCAATATTATAATCTAATGCAAAGCATATACTTTCTGCCTTTAACCACCAACCGCAGACAAAGACAATCTTGCCTATTATTCCAAATGCACAAGTGGCATGGTCCAACCCAAGTTAGGTGATAAGAGACGCAGTCCAACCCAACAGCTGTAAAGCACAGGCACTGAACGAAGAAATAAGCGTCCTTGATCTATGCTGACATATGTGCTATCCTGTCTTTTGGCTTTTTCCAAGTGGACTAGTACTCTTTGAGTCCTCCGTGACTGCTTCATATGTTGGTTTTCCCAAGAAGAGAGGTCTGCCCAGCTTTCCAATCCTCAATCAATTTTCTTTGCAATGGTTGTAGTTTACTCACAGAGAATTGGAAAAACAGGGAAATTAAGTCACATTCTTCAGATTATGAAGGGCCTAGAACTGTACACTTAAGGGTATATTTAGAATATTGTTGTGTTTTATCTGGCAACTATTTAATTTTTTAATGTCACACTTTTCCCACAATGAGGTTATCAAGTGAGTCACTTAAAAGTGTAATTTAGAGTTTGGCAGACTAAGTGAATTTTTGTAAACTGATGGTTCACAAATTCCACCAAAGCTGTAGTTCCCATGCTCAAATTAGAGGAGGGAGAAACAAGGCTTTGCACTGAGGGAGCCTCATCCGGTTATGCTGGTACAAACTAAAGACATGGCTGCCCATCCCCCACTGGTTCACCCGGCTCTATTTAGGGCTGGGTGACTGTTGCTAGTTTTCCATTGCTAGAATTTGCTGTGTGGCAGTGTGAGACATGCCTGTACTGTACAGAGAAATCAATCAGTTCTCCAAAAGCTCAAGTGAAACATTTTTTTTGTCACATATGGGATTTTACTTGTTTGTTTTTCTAAAACAAATGCCCACACCTTCTTTTTCAGTCAGTAGCAGGAACTCAATAAATACTGTCTGTCCTATGCTTTTTAATTTATTAGATTTTCAGAACAGACCTACCCAACTACACCTTTATATAACTTATTTTCCAATCTGATTCTATAGTCAGATTTAGAAAATGACAAATTGAACATTGTGAATTAAAAGGAAACAAAAGTATTAAAATGATGTACATGTGAGATCTATATCAGAAGGTCCAGTTGAGTAAGAAAACATAATCCAGGAAAACATGTCTTAAAAATAGCAGAAAATAATTTCTAAACATTTCAGACCTTCATTAAGTGAAAGTTATCAATCGGAAGTGGTGAGAATCAAAAGATAACCCCACCAACTGTAACCTCCAGAATTTACCCTTTAACAACAGCATAACAAATTTGTGATACATTTCAAAATTGTGATGGTTTCTTAGTTTCTACTTAAATAAATAACTTACATTAAAATAGCCATATCTCCTGAAGAGGCTATGCAGAAAAAAATACATAAATATAAATTTGATACATAAGGAAAAAACTATTTTTTTCCAGATAAATTTGCAATTTAACAAGCCATGAAAAAAATATATTTTTCAAATTGTAACATACAATTGGTGTCATCTTGAAGAGTTTCCTTCTCTTCTGCCCGCAACATCTGGTAGATTCTTCACTCATGAACGGCACTTATATGTTTGCATGTTTGTGGTATTCATATTGCTGTTTTCCCTTTATAGCTAATTTTGAAAAGACACATTATTAGTATACACTGTATAGCTTTCAGTTGCTTTACCTTTAGTTTAAGGTCCATATTACCTACCTCGATTAGGTCTGTCTGAGTACTACAGTGCTTAGAACATGACCAGATGAATTCTTAAGCTCCATTAATGGCTTTCATTAGTTTATTTTTTTTCGCAAAGTGTTTGTAGGTTTGCGATTTGTATTCATTAAATGCTGTCCTCTATACATATTCAACTTCTTTATGCCAGAAAAGATCAATAAAACTTGTTACAAATATTAACAATATTTAAGTGGAATAACACCCTCAACATCATGACATTCTGCATAGCCTTAAGTTATTTCTCTGATTAGTAGTCTCCATATCTTCAGTTTGTATTTTACGGAACTTTACCTCCTTTTCCAGCAAAGGTACATTTGTAGGAATATCTAGCGCAACCTATTCCTCTCCCCTACCTCTGCAATTTTATGCCAATTACTATGCATCTATTATGCATTAGCTAACATTCTGTATTTAAAAAAAAGCTAACCCCGCTGTGTATAGTATCAGCACCTTGGTGATCATTTCGATTATTTATCAGCACCATTAATGGTGATTTTTGTTTAAATGACAGTGCTTGCTGTACTGGCTATATACTTTCTTACGCATTCCAATACACATCAGGTTCAGCATATCTTGCTAATGAACAATGGGCCACTTAGTATGCCACCATATTTAAAGGAAAGGAACATGTAAAAGCAGACCTAATTATGGGGCTTAAAGCACAAAAAAGCTCATATGCTCAAATAAAACCCATTGGGTTTTAAAGGTAAATCATGGTTATATTTGTTTATTAGACAGAAGCTCAGGACTTATCTGCCTATGCTCGCTGTGCCTTTGGACTGACGCTCTACCTTAATAATGAGGCTCTACTGGATGAAACTAGTCTGCAGGTGGTTGTGTTCCCCAGTTAATATGAATGCAGCTTAGTAGTTTGAGCTGGGCTGTTGCTATTGGAGCAGGGCGAAGGGTGATTTGATAGTTTGTCCCTGTCTTTAGCAGCACAGTGTGCCAAAAACAATGGACCAGAACATGGCAATGGGTGATTATTAGTGACTAAGATGAATTGAAGCTTTCCACTTATCACTTTTTTTTATTTTTCTCAGTGTTTACCTGCTAGCAGTTGTTTTTGAGTGTGTTGTCCCTGATGTAGAGACAACTGTTGTCAGTGCTCTGGGTCCACCTGTTCTGTTAGGGGAGACATCCTTTACAACGAATGCGATACAACGCATCCCATTACAACGCGGTTGTTACAACAACCGCGTTGTTACATCGCAAACCATTACAAAGCAAGTCGTTACAACGACTTGCTGTAGGGGGCAGAAGGTGTTGGATTTAAAATCCTACACCTTCCCTACTGTTGCACAGACTGGAGTTGGAATAGTAAATTATACTATTCCAACATTCAGCGCCCCCTACAACAAGTTGTTCTAACGACTTGCATTGTAATGGTATGCGATGTAACAACGCGGTCATTGTAACTACCACGTTGTAATGGCATGCGATGATTCACATTCATTGTAACATCGCATATTCTTCTGTTAGTTGTACATGTAAGTGTTGTCCATGTTGCAGTTGAAACTGTGGCCAATGTTGTTGGGCCTGCCTTCCTGGTATCTGTTGTTGATGTTACTGTCCCTGTCATGGAGGCTGCAGAGGCAACGGCTAGGTTTCTTGCTGTGGTTAATGCAATTATGGGTGCAGCGGTCAATGCTCTTGTGAAAATTGTTGCGGCCATGTTCCCTGCTAAGGTAATAGCTGTGGTCTATGCCAATGTAGCAACTGTTGCTTCCTCTGATGTCCCTGCTATGCGAATTATGCTGTCTTTTCTGTTGCCCCCGCTGTAGTGGCAGATGCTCACTTGCCTGTGGTTATAGCTGTGTTTATCCATGTTGTCCCTGTTGTTTTGGGAGCCATTGTTACTTCAATGGCCCTTGATGTTGTTACAGCTGTTATTGGATATGTTATCAGTGCTATTGCCCCTGCTGTACTTGCAATGCTTGCTGCATCTCTTGTTGCTAACATGGTGGCAGCTGTATCCTGTGTTATTGCAGCTGCTGTTGTCCCTGTTTTGACAGATGTGACCTTTGTTGTGGTTACAGGTAAGCTTGCTGCTGTCATACCTGTTGTGGTAGTAGCTGTGATTACTATTGTGTCCCCTTTTGAGGTTACAGCTATTGTACAAGCTATCCACTACTGTAGCTCATACTGTGCTTTCAACTATTCTTGCAGTTGTTGTTGTGTTAGAACTGTTAGTCTTATGGTGGTCTTCCCCCAAACATTTTGCTTCCACTCTTCTATTTTTCTGAATTAAATGTTGTTGGCTTTAGGACTTTGTGCACTTTACTAATGCTAACCAGTGCTAAAGTGTGTGTACCCACTCCCTAAAACTGGTAAAAATGTCTTACACATAATTGGAATATTTAATTTACTTATAAGTCCCTTGTAGAGAGGTATGCCATATACCCAAGGCCTGTAAATTAAATACTACTCGTGGGCCACCCACTTAAGTAGTACCTTAAAACATGACCCAGTCCTGCCTTTGCAGCCTGAATGCAGTTTTAAACTGCCTATTCCACTTGGCAATATCACCCCCTTGCCAAGCCTTAAACTCCTCTTTTATTGCATAAAAGTCACCCCTAAAGTAAACCCTAGGTAGCTCATGGGGCAGGGTGCATTGCAATTAAAATGTTGTACATGTACATTTAAGATGTACCTGTTCTGATAGCAACAAACTCCTAAATTTGTTTTTCACTACTGTGAGGCCTACCTATCCTATAGGATAACAATGGGTTGCCTTGTTACATTTAATAAGTGCTAACTTTTGATTGGGACCAGGTAGTTAGTTCATGTTTGGTATCTACAAATTTGTATTGAAATAATCTCTTTAATGGTAAAGTCAGATTTTTTTATTCCAATTCACTCTTAGAAAGTTGGCATTTTCCTGCTGTTAGCCCTTTTGTGACTGCAGCCGTCTTGGACCACATGACTGGGTGTAACTGAAAGTTAGACTTTGTGAATTCCTCCCAGACAGTCTCACAATAGAAGGATTAGGTGCTCCTGAATAAGGCTGGGGGGTAGACTTTGCTCCGGGGACAAAGTTCACAGAGTTTTTGCTGCTCCACACTCGGTTAGAATGTGGAGTTCAGCAAAAACTCCGCCTATGCCGCGTGGCAGAGATTACCGGTGCTCGCTGCTCACCTGACAACTGCTGTGCACCGTCTCCTTAAAACAAAATGTCAGTTCCACACACGAGCATGATGCCTGCATTTGTCTACCGCACCCTTGATTGTCCAACCAGGTCACTGTAGCTGATCAGCACTCAGTCAGCTGACAAGCTGGCATCGGAATGCAGCTCCATGTAAATAAATTATCAGTGCGGAATACGCCATGCAGGTTTTCTAGTTTCACTTTCTTCTTGATGACAGACAGCTGGGTGAGAATTGAAGAAAACAAGCCTAAGGCAAGGCGGTAAAAAATTACTGATTTGGGCAAAGAAAACCAAGTGCGTAATGAACACCAAATTGGACAATTATACCAAACTTTTGATATTAGTTAATTTATTGTATATAAACATTGATGTATAATTTTTATAATGTAGACTTTTTCTTATTTATTTAAAATGCATTCATTTGTCATTATTAATGCTCTTTTGCGTGATAATTTTTTTTAATGCAGTACAAGTGTCAAGAGAAAAGATGCAACAAGCGTTGTTGTGACTGAACTGAAAAAAATGCAATGAATATACACAACTGATATTTATCTTGAAATATAAGCTCTGATTTGTTGAGATCTAACAAATCATATCAATCATTGTAAACAGTATTTTGATCTATCCTGTGTGGACAATTGAGACAATAGAATTATGAAACTGGCGGCAGGTTAGCACTACGTGCGTTTCGGCATTGCCTTCTTCAGGATTCCGTCTCAGTGAACACTATCTGGAACTGTATCCAGTGGGGTTCAGATGTTTCAGATGGTGTTTGGAGGTGTCAGCACAGTAGAAATTGCATCTCCTTAATTAGGAAACCCAAGGGGCTTTTACTTCATATGTACCGGGCAAAATGATATTCCAATTCATTCAAAAATGGGACAAGGGAGGCTGAAAGACTCCTTCAACTAGCAGCGATGGATAAAATAGACAGGATAATTGAACTCTAATCAGGTAGGCTCTCTGCAGACATATTATTGATCTGTTCCCAGATGCGGAACACGTATCACCCGGCAGGCATCTGGGTGAGACCATTCGCATGGCAGATGGGTCAGGTTTCACATTGGTAAAACGGTAACCTTGCTCCTGTCTGCTTGTTTTCAGGGATAGACTGTCTGCCAGGTCCCTTTAAAGTTTTACAAGGGACTGAAGCAGACCTGTGCTTGCTTGTGTTCACCGACTTGCTCCTGACTGCCCACTCTTGAACCTGCCTTCCTCCCTGTGCCGGTCTCCCGGGTGAGCTGAGCTCATCCCAGCCTCAGCTCCTCCCGGCCCTTCTTTGTCTTCATTCTGCATGAATTGCCCAAAAGTGGTTGCCCTCCCCCACCTTTCTTTGACTACATTCAGGTCATTATGGATCTCTGGATGGCCCCCCTTTAGAACCTGCTGTGGCCAGCCTCACCGCACAATGGCCTTGCCGTGGATGGTGTTCCCCATGCTGCTGGTGGCGTGTGCACTGCAGTAGAAGCTTAGTGTGCACGGGACTGCAACGGGGTCCATTTGTAAATGCGCACCTTCTGTTAGAATAGGCAATGATTATAGAAGGTGTGTGAATGACAGAACAGTCAAGAGAAGAGGCTATGATGAGATGATGCCTGATTCTGGTGAAAGGTAGGTCTATGCAGGGGCTTAGCTATTAGCGGTGCACAGTGTCACTGGGGTGTAGTAGATTTTGGGGTCGATTATGGTTAGATTTTACTTCCTTACTGGCTGACAGTGAGGTCCATTTTAATTATCTGCACCGGGGCCCATGAGTAAACTGTTTATATCCTGAGTAGAGGTGGTCGAGCAATACTCCGCCGGTGTGCGGAACTGCATGGAATTCCACTGAGTTTTTCGGTAACTCTGTGAAATTCCATGAAGTGAAACTCCCCGAGCTCCGCCCACCCCTGCTCCTGAATTAGACATCTGCTGGCAGAATGGGGTGGGGGCGGGGCTGAGCACAGCCCAACTTGCAACTGATAAGGGTGTGCTCTGCCTTCACATAAAGGACTTATCACCTTCACATTGTCACTGCAGTCAGTTTTGAGCCAGGGTAGGGGAGTCAGGGAATTCCATGCATTTCAAAGAACCTTTTTAGAAATGTCTCCCACCATGGAGAGGAAGGGCACCAGGGTATAAACATAGGAGCCTCATTCTCACTTTTCAGTTCACTCATGGATCTGTAGAAGGACTCTCATAGTATTGTCTGATGCTGTGACCTGCTCTGCAATCTGCAAAAGTGCTGTGCTGTACCTGGAAGGACTGCTTTGCTGACTTGAACCCTCAGAGGCCAGCCCTGCTGTTTGAGTGCTGCATCTTCACCTTCCTGGCATTTGGTTGGGAAGTTCTCGCCAGTTTTTTCGGTATAAAGGAATCTTGATTGATTCATCCTAAGCAAGTAAAGTTGGGCTTGCCTTTAGGGACTGTAAATTGAGTTTTTGGCCCGGTATATATATTTCTTGGTGCATACAAATAAGAGCCTCCCTTGACGCGACCCTTGGATTCAGACATATTTGGCCATTTGTGGTCCCCAGTTTTAACACAAGCAAGAATTGGGCACTTTCCATATTCATTGATCAACTCTTGGCGATATCTGTAGAGATATATATGAGCATAGAAAGATTGATAATATATTCCGCGAGTCCCTGATTTGAAGATGAATGAAATACTTTCTTGAGGTATATTGCATGTACGCAGCGGATTTGTTCTTTTTAGTATACTTCATATTGGACGCTCCAGTATTCATTAGTGCTTGTCCTGACGATGACCATGGAATACTAATATGGTCAAAACGCCATTGACCCCCACATGTGGCCCTAACTAAAGAGGACACATTTGTGTTTTGTGTTGTATTTTTGTTTTGTATAAACCACATATATATGTATTTTTTCCTCGGCCACTTTGTATGTATACACAGTATATTGTGCTTATGGTTGTTTGTGTAACGTGTTGAGCGCCATTAGTATTTTACTGTTTTTTATTATTGTCATTATATTAATACATTTTCTAAATAATTACTATCTCTATGGGGATATGACTTGTTGAAAATATTGTTCTGTTTTTTCTTTTCTTCTTTCTTCCTGTCTCTCTTAAAAAAAAAAATGTCTTTAATTTTTTGTGCCTTAATTTTTGGTATCTTTTATGTCCATATCTCATATTACAGATGAGATTTAACTTGAACCCTTGTTAGGATTCTAGCATCTTCACCTGAGCCCAGGACTACGAGAGTGACAACAAGGGCTAGTTGCTGGCCTCCTGTTTAGAGCCACTTGGACACAAAAGGCTTCCATCATTTGAACCTGCACCTGGACCAAGTCTGAGTGAGTCCTGAGACTCCAAGTAGTGCCCCACCAGTCCAGGACCCTTGGTTGTGGTGCTAAAGTTGCACAGATGGTCAAATCCCAAAACTGAGGACTTAGAAGGTTTTTGGCCAAAAGTTGCTCAGGGCACCAGGTGGAGACCGAGATCAACTTGCACGCATATCTGACCGAGGTGCATCACCAGTCACCACAGTAGCAAATCCTCTTCAGCGGTCCTTCGCCATAGGGGTAACCGAGCCGCTGGAATCATCTTGGGCTACAGCCCTCTGCCTCATCCAACTGGAGATTTTTAACTTCCAAAAATAATAGATTATGTTCGAATGTAGAAATCTTCACTGTGGCTTCTACCCAATGCTCCGCGAAGAGGGCGCTCCTTCCTTGGACTCCGCCTGGAGCCTTGCCCCACTTAACTTACCTTCTCAGAACATTTTCCTCAAGATCTCTTAAGTCTGAAGGTAAGCGCTGAAGGGACCACTTCTTGTATCGGAACCACACTCTATCACGGTCAGTCATATTTTTCACCTTTGACCTGGTCTCAAGCTACTAGATGTTGGTGCTTTGATATAGTAGGTGCTAGTTTTCTCTAAAACTTTAAAAGTGCATAACTCCTGATTCACTGATTGGATTTCTGTCATTTCTGGTGTCAAATAATGTATTAAAATGTACTCTATTTTTCCTAAATTGGTGTGAGATTTTTCTTGTGTTGTATTTTTGCTGTATTACTGTTTGTGTGCTGCATAAATACTTTACACATTGCCTCTAAGTTAAACCTGACTGACTGCCAAGCTACCCAGGGTTACACATTGGTTCATTTAGTGAGATTTTGTGGTTCACCCAGCAAGGGATTGAGGCTGTTGCTTGACCAGGGCTCCCACTCCTGTCAACCAACACACCAATATTTCACACCTGTGAATATCTGACATAGTGCCCTTATGAGTAAATAAAATGGAAAAGAAGATCTTAAACCTCAATAATATCCTAAACAATGTACCTGTTCACAAATTTTTTTTGACTTGCTGCTATTTCATGACTTTGCTAATAAGGTAGAAATTGTTCCATACACCTTTTACCACCCTACTCCGAAAACCGAATTCAGAAGGTGGTAATGTGCAGCAAGAATGTTTGTGTATATTTGGTGTGTAGCATCTTGTTGTGATGGTGATGTGCTCAATTATCATTTGTATTGCTATTTTTAATACTGCAATATTGCAACATGATTGTGTTATGTTGCACTGCGGATGTTGTGTTACGTTCTGTTTTGACTGTTTTGTTATGATGCAATATTATGTTTTAACCACCCGCAGTACCTCCCCAGGATGTATGTAAAGGTTCACCTTTAGTTTTTTTTACTTCAAACTGCTCTGGAAGAGCTTCCCTAACTTTTCTGTAATGATGATCGGCACAGGGTGTGCTGACTAAGGCTGGGCGGAGTTCGCGGAGTTCCCCTACGCAGAACTCCGCGGAGTGCAAGAAAGACTTGCTGCGCGGAGCTCCACAAGCAGCAGAGTGCACTAGATAAATGCAGTTTGCAGTGATTTTCAGTGCCAGGTGCTTGTCCGCACTGTGCAGTGATCATGAAGGGCACCATGCACAGCACAAGCAGGCGCTGCTTCCTTTCTGCTGCTCAGGTAGATTTTTACTCGAGCTGCAGCTTTCTCAACTTGAGCGGTCGCGAGCACACGCGACCACTCGCAATGAGAAATCTGACCGCCTGCTTTGAGAAATCTTGCTGGGAGGTTGATTTTTCATGCTTGCGCTCGCCAACTTGACATTGAAAAATGTGAGCGAGGAAAAAAACTTGTTTTTCGGAACTCCGCTAGCTCCGTGTAACTCGGAGTGCGGAAAACTCCGCAAACTCCGCGAGCGGAGCGGAGTTCACCACCCAGACTTAGTGCTGACGTCCTTGCAGTAAAAGTGAAAGTAAAACAAGCTGAAGGGTTTATTTTACTTTCCCTGAATCAGTGCTCAGGGGCCTATCCCAGCCCCGAGAACTGATTCTACTGGAACAGGTATCTTTGGAAAAGGGAGGATCTCCCATTTCTAATGGTACCTCTGCCCAGTGGATCTCTGCTTGGGGATTGCCACAGGAGAGCGATCCCCAAGCAGGGATCCACCCACTAGACACTAGGGATAGGGGGTGGACCCTTGGGCAAGGGCTTGTGCTTCCCTTGCTAATTCTTATGTTTAAGTCTTTCTGCCCCCACTGGAGGGCAGATGGGGGCAAATACTTCTAATCTGCCCCCACCTGGGGGGGAAGAAATTCCACTAGACACCAGTTTTTATTTTATTTTAAAGACAATAGGGGTGAGGGCTGCCCAGCATAGGCACGGCCATGCCCCCACTTAAAATAAATGGAAAACAGTCTTTCTGACCCCCCAGGGGGCAGATGCGGGTAATTACACCAGATCTGCACCCTGGAGGGCAGTAAGCCAACTAGACACCAAGGATTTTTGTTTTATTCAAAATATAGGGGTGGGGGCTGCACACTAAGGGCATGGCTATACTCCCACCCAAACTAAATGGGACAACAGCCATTCTGCCCCCTTGGGGGGCAGATTGGGTAATTTCCTCTAATCTGCCAGCCCAGGGGGCAGAAAGCCCACTGGAAGCCAGGGATGTTATTTAATATATGGGTGGGGCTGCCAAGCATCAACATGGCTATGCCTCCACCCCAATTAAATGGGGCAACAGTCTTTCTACCCCCCTGGGGAGCAGATGGGGAAAATTGCCACCAATCTGCCCCCAAGGGGGCAGAATGCCCACTAGACTCCAGGGAAATATATTTTTTTTAATGTAGGGGTGGGGGCTGCCCTTGTGCCCGGATCAAACCAGGGTCAATAAGAGTCCCTCGGCAAGGGGTCCCTTTGACTTTGGTTTGATCAGTTCTTGTCTCGCGCACTAGGCCCAGCAACACAAGTGGGGCATTGCTTTTACCAGCACAAGTGGGGTAATGCTGGGTGGTACTAATTTTGTGGATTTCTGCGGATTCTGGAAGTTTCCTTCACATAAATATTAGGAAAATTTATGATTCCAGGTAAGGTTTGAGGTTTGCATGGCATTGTGTGTAAAAAAACCCTCATGGGATCCACACAAGGCACACCACCTTGACTCCCTTTTTGTGTAGTTTTCAAAAATGTGCAGGTTTGCTAGGTTTCCCTAAGTGCTGCCTGAGTTAGAGCCCAAACTCCACAGCTACCCACTTTGCAAAAAACTAGTCAGCTTTTGATGAAAACATGTGATTTATCCATGTTGCATTTTCGGCGGTTTCCTGTCGCAGGTACTAGGCCTACCCACACAAGTGTGGTGACATTTTTATTGGAAGATTTAGGGGAATGCATGGTGGAAGGACGTGTGTGGCTCGCCACAGCTCCGAGAACTTTCCATCACAAACATGGAAGAAATATGTGTTTTTCTAGTCAACGTTTAAGGTATGCAAGGGGTTCTGGGTTAAACAACCTGATGAAAGCCTCTTAAGACACCCCATATTGTATCCCCCTAGTTGTGCAGTTTTAAAAAATGTACAGGATTGCTAGGTTAGGTTTCCCTAGGTGCTGACTGAGCAAGGGCCCATAATCCTCAGCAACCCACTTCACAAAAAATGTGTCAGTTGTAAGTGAAAAAATGTGATGTATACATTCTGCGCTTTGGGCCGTTTCCTCTCACAGGCACTAAGCCTACCCACACAAGTGAGGAGCAGTTTTTATCAGAAGACTTGGGAGAATGGTGGGTGGAAGGAAGCTAGTGGCTCCCCACAGATTCCAGAATTTTGCATTACCGAAATGTGAGGAAAATGTGTTTTTTTTAGTTAAGGTTTGAGGTTTACAAAGGATTTTTGGTAAACCAACCTGAAGAGAGCCGCACAAGACACCCCATACTGTATTCCCCCAGGTGTCTAGTTTTTAAAAATGTGCAGGTTTGCTAAGTTTCCCTCGGTGCCGGCTGAGCTATGCCTACCTGCACAAGTGAAGTACCATTTTTAAGTACAGAAGACATGTTGGAGCATAGAATAGTAGGATACTTGTTTTTATTTATTTATTTATAAAGTTTTATATAGCGCGAACAAGATCCCGAAGGATATCAGAGCGCTTTACAATAGAGTGGAAGGAAGGTCATAAATGCAATATCGACAACAAGTAAGAATAAGAAACGAGAATGATCGCATAATTACAGGACAATTGAGTCACGGAGAGTAATACAATAAACATGTATATAGCGGGCTGCGAAGGGGGGTACACTATGCTGTAAAGACGAGCAGTATCAAATGATGGTAGAATGGTTGTAGGATCAATGACTTCGAGCAGGTGAACCTAGCCCAATTAAGGTAAGAATTTATTCATTAGGAATCTTTTGGCTTCCAGTTTGAAAGCAGTCGTTGAGGAGATTCTGCGTACTTCCGGTGGAAGAGAGTTCCATATCTTTGGGGCAGCGCCAGAGAAGGCTCGGTGACAAGATCTCTTTTTGCTAAGGATGAGTGGTTTCAAGAGAAAGTGTTAGCGCTTCTTGAGGCTCTACCACCACAGGATGATTCAAGCTTTTGCGCTAGTTACCTGGGAGTTTTGAAGTGAAGGGCTTTGTGCGCCAGAACGGCAATCTTTAACTGAATTCGAGCTTCGTAGGGCAACCATTTAAGAGATTTTAGGACCCATTTGATTTCACTGTGTTTGTGCCTTCCAAATGTAAGCCAGTGCGTAAGAAAAAAAACATTTTGAAAAATAACCCCTAAATCATATGCCCCTATGGCTGCCCATAAATTTTGAAATTTACAAATAACCGCTAATCTCCATACCTTATGATCAATTCAAAAATATATATATTGCCTTGATACCTATGTTTCACTCTACATATTTCACCATATGAATTGTTCTAAACTCAGTACACAATGAAAAAACATTGTTCAGTGCAACTCAGTTGTTGGCTATTGGTACCTTGGGTTCTAGGAGAACCTGCAAACCCTAAACATCCTCACAACCAAAAGGATCTAGTAAACGTAACAGTACATTACTTTTGTAAATCAGCCATTTTGACAAAAACTTACAGATGAAAACATTGTCACAAATAGATGTTTTTTCCTACTCATTTTCAAATATTCTTTATGATGGTGCCTTTGTGGCACAAGGACTATATTTTGATTTTTCATTAGTTTGTGGGATGGAGAAGTGTCAGCTACAAATAGTTTTCCTAATGTAACTTCATTTTCGCTTAACCATTATAATTCCTATCGTGGTCCCCTTCCTTATTCCTTTGTCCTGGTCTACCCCTTTTACCCCATACAAGTTGGGATGTTCCTGAGAATGATGTAGAGAGAGTTGAGGATGTGAGGTGGCTTGAGGAGTCATTGCAAGAAAGAAAATAAAGCTGACTATTCTTCCTCACAAGTACTTCATAGTGATTATTTTTCTATCCAAATGTTGGCGTTCAAGTCTCTTAGGTCAACACACAATCAAATTCCCCTTTCACCTTGTTTCTTTGTGTGAATACAATGGGAGTACACCATAAAGAGCTTTCTATTGGTTCCATGACCCCTTGCTTAACAAGTTTACTAAGTTCCTGTTTCATAGGATCCTGCATTAAGTGAAGCAGTGGCTTTGCTTTGTGCACAACCGGTACTGCATTCTCCTTCAGTTTTAGTCTGTGCTGAAAGTTTTTTTAAGTGCCCTATTCTGTCATCAAACAAGCCTGGGAATTCCTTGCAAACCTCCATTCCCATTAATGACCTTTCTACCACCATTACTTGTTTGGCATTGTTGGGGTCAAGTGTTATTCCCAATTCCTTTTGGTGTATCCAGCCTAATAGGTCAGAGCCCTTCGCTGGCACAAATCAGCAAATACTGTTACCTTCACACCATTCAGAGCAATATCACGCACCGGATAAATATTATCCTGATACTCCCCACTTGCCTTTACTTAGACTATGAATTTGCCAGTGTTTTCATTCAAGTTTTCAACTATGTGAACAGGTTTTTACTCTATTTCCACTTTCCTGCAAACACTGGCATAGAGCCCCTTCTTATTGCATTTCCTACACTCACTATTCCTAGCTGGGCATTTAGGGCTGTTTGCTAGGTGGTTGTAATTCCCACAACGGTAACATCTGTTTTTGCTAGCATCTTTGTCAGAGTCTAGTTGTTTCTTAGGATGTACTTAATACACTTCTTGTTCTTCCTCTTGATTCAAGGTGTTATCTCCATGGCTTGAGTGTTCTCTGTCTAGCTTTATTGTATCTGAGTTTGTCATTTGTTTAATTTCTTTGCTGCATTCTGCAGTGTGTTCAGCACTCTTTGCAATGTCTTTGGCCTCTTTTAAGTCGGGTTGCGTGGTAATACTTTTTCCTGAATGTGAGGGTTGTTAGTGCAACTAACCAACTGATCTCTTATCAATGAGTACCTTAGAGATCAGAATTTGCAGGAATTTGAAAGACCTCTCAGGCATGCAATGTAGCTGGATACCTTCTCGTTGTTTCCTTGTATTCTACTGAAGAATTTGTGACCAAAGTGTTACTCCAAATTACGAAATGACTTTTGGTACACATCAATTGTTTCTTCCTCCTCCTCGTCATTCAAATCTGCTGCTGCCAGACTTTCGTATATCTTCCGTCCCTCTATACCAGGAGTACGCAATAGGATGTTTTCTTTTCTCAATGGTGAGACTTTTTCCCACCCTATTGCTATCAGATGCGACTCAAACAATTTTGCCTACTCTTTCCATGGTAAGACTGGTTCTCCTTCATAGTTCATGGAGGGGGGGGGCTGTGTCATACTTTCTGCAGACATGGTGGCCAAATATGGGGTATGAAGTGTTCAAGAGTCTATGTAGCAACTTAAGTTGTTTTACTTCAGGAGAATGCTTGGTACCAAGGCAATTAGAAAGTCTTATTTGCATTTAAGGTATTCCAACTTGTATCACCTTGGGAGAATAGAATAGAGTGTACTTTGAACCCACTATTTGACACGATGAAGGACCCATAAGATGTACGTTTTTGTTTTTATCTCTTTCTGAGGAGGCAGAGTAAATTATCCCCCAAAAGGGCCAGACTAGTAAGTAGTGACATACCTACTTCAGCCTGGAAACCAACCGAAGCAGTTATAGAGGGCGACAGCCCTCTAACCCCTCTCCAAATCTGCCCTTAACAAGAGAGGAGCTCCATATAGCACAGGGGGTGTGTTTGATACCATTTCCCAGGCTGCTGTGCCATGCCCTGTTTTCTGTCGGTCGTGTGAGAGAAAGGAGCTCTTCTCCTGCTTAGCCCTTGCAGTCGTATTCAGTCTCAATAGGGATACCGACACAAGAAATAGCTCTCAGAACCTTTTCTTCTGTGTGACCCTGCCAGCAGGCTTCTTCTTCCACGCCATGCTGGGCTGAATTGCTGGCCTACACTTCATGATTGACGGTGCTCTGCGTGAGGTGCTCCTCCTTCCGGTGGCCCCACAGGCAAAATTGAAGGCTGAGTATATACTGAGAGGTAGACACTTAAGGGAAACCCAACACTAAATTACATTTTGCTGCCCTTGAATTACCACTAGAGACAACAGTACTTTGCTGTACTGAGGGATCCCGGCACACTATTTCGTTGTGCCCACCCTGTAATTGCCTACGATTGCAATGCCTCAGCAAGTGACGCCTCAGCACAGCTGACCGGGAAGCCACAGATAACACCCTTCACGTCTCTCTCCCAACACATTTCTCCCAGCCAAAACAGCAGCAGAGCATTGAAGAACTCCTTCAAAACACCAGAGACAATCTCTCCAAGCACAGTGATGTCCACTCCAGGTAGGCGCAGGTACAGTAGGGATACCTTATGGGTTCATGCTAAATTTATTCACCTGAATGTCTTTTGTAACTGCCAGGTCCCTTCAGTGGTTGTTACTACATCCTGCAGCCAAGGTTCATATATTTCTTCACTGGTACTGTCTCAAGGCTGTTAGCTAAGGTAGCTCTTCACATGTATATCACAGGGGTGGGGAGTCATCCGCTGCACCCTGCATGGCTAGTATCCCATCCTTGTCACCAAAAAGTGAACTAATCACTCCGAAGTGGTTATGAAGAAGAAGAGTCAGCTTTATTTTCTTACTGGCAACGACTCCCCAAGCCACCTCACATCCTCAACTGTCAACTGTCACCATATAATTCTCAGGAATATTCCAACTTCTATGGGGGAAAAGGGGTAGACCAGGGCAAAGGAATAAGGAAGGGGAGACCAAGATAGGACTTATAATGGTTAAGAGAAAATGAAGTTAAATTAGGAAAACAATTTGTAGCTGAATACTATCAAATTACAACAGAGAACCTACAAATGTCCTCACAGCCAAAAGGGTCTAGAAAACTTAATGGTGCATTGCTTTTGTAAATCGACCATTGTGATAAAAAGTTACTGATGAAAGCATTATCGCAAATTACTGTCTTTTCCTACTTGTTTTCAATATTTCTTTCTTTCAACAGTTAGTTTCGAATAGAGTACATTACAACACAACATATTACATTGCGTGCTTTTACAACGCGGTCGTTACAACAACATTGTTGTTAGTACGCGATGCATTGACATCGCAAGTCATTACAACGACTTGCTGTAGGGGGCGTGCTGGACTTAGGAATAGTATTATTTACTATTCCTACTCCAGTTTGCGAAACAGTAGGGAAGTTGTTGGAATTAATTTCCAATACCTCAGTGCCCCCTACAACAAGTCGTTGTAATGACTTGCGATGTAAATGCATTGAATACTAACAACGCAGTCGCTGGTTGACCGCGTTGTAATAGTCTTGCGTTGTAATGACAGCGTTGTAAACGCTGTTTCCCATTAGTTTCTTTGGGAAAATCTTGAGGGTTGTACAAATATTAACCCTTTCTGAATTTTGAATTTTGTCTACTTTTGAGGAATATTTAGCTTTAGTAGATCACCCATGGGATTCACATTGGTTTCCACCACAAACTAAAAGTAGGTTGAAAGCACAAAAAAATACAAAAAATGGATTACCTCTTTGAAAAATGCCACCAAAACTGTGGTAAAAAAATTGTTTTTTTGATTCAACTCTGCATGTTCCTGAAAGCTGGAAAGATGGTGATTTTAGCACAGCAAACCGTTTGTTGATGCCATTTTTATGAGTGCCTTTTTCCCATTTTTTCCCAAAAACTCAAAATGTAACTATATTGTGGCTACTTTCTTGGTCCCCTCCAGGAGAATCCACAAACACTAGGTACCTTTAGAATCCCCAGCATGTTGGAAAAAAGGACGCAAAGTTGGCATGGATACCTTATGTTGACAAAAAGTTATGGAGACCTAAGCACAAACTACCCTGAATACCCAAAATAGAGCTCCGCGCCGGTGGGGGGCAGGGGGATGGATGTGGGGGGGCAGCAGTGAAGGGGTCAAATATGTTGTTAAGCTGCTTTGTTATGTTATTGAGTTCTTTATTCTAGAGATGTCAACAAATGACCCTTCATTTCAAGCTAAAAACAGCACATGCCTTGAAAGTTCCTGTGTCAAGCAATCCTTTACCACTGTCCAAGGAGGTGATATAGTGCTTCTCGAGCTCTTTAACTATTTAAGACATGAGTCAGCTCAAAATTGAGACTAAACTTAAAGCTTCCAAAACTCGCTTTGTATGATGTGGCTAAATGTCTTTCAGTTGACACATCTTCCTTTTAATCAATATTTACCCTACTTTAATTGTGCAATGGATGTCACTGCGGCAGTATTGCCAAATGCTGATGTTTTTTTGATTGACCTCATGCTCTCATCGTCAATTTATTGACATGTAATAGAACAATATTCTGCAATTATTTTGTCTCTTTCTGGGAAGGGATTCAAATGGAAGCAATCTGATGTCTTAAATGACAGTAAATTACCTTTTTGTAGAAAAAATAAAAAATTCAGAAGTTTGAAACTTCAGTCAAACACCGGGCATCCAATTGCAAATCGTAGCAAGGTTTAGTGGGTTGTGTACCCTTCAGTGGCTCCTAAAATATGCTCCGAGAATTGGTCTTATTCAGTAGCGGCCCGTGGTGGGAGTGCTGCCGGGTGGTGATGTGGCGCGGGTGAGGGGCAGGGTGGGGGGTAGTAAAGTACGGAATACGGCCGAATAGAGGTAAGTAAACATATAAATAAATAAAATGAATTTCGTTGAGCGCGCTGTATTAGTTTTATTTATTTATATGTTTACTTACCTCTATTCGGCCGTATTCCGTACTTTACTACCCCCACCCTGCCCCTCCCCCTCCCCACGTCACCGCCCGGCAGCACTCCCACCACGGGCCGCTACTGGTCTTATTGGTGGATATATGCACGGTAAACAGCGGCACCGCAAAACGTCTGTAAACTCTTGCACAACGCTCCCTCAGAAACTCTAAGAATACTCTTCCTCTGTAATATAGTCTTAAGTAGTGAATTCATTCTATTTCAACTATGTGGAAGGCGCATTTAGCAAACGGAATTGTCCCATTGCGCCAAAGAAAACCTAGTGGCAAGTTTATATCAAGCGTTTTGCCAGGAGTGATAAGAATTTGATCCATGTTTGCTGTTATGTTTGTTGTCTGCGTTACAAATGTGGCAGAGCAAGTCTGTGGTAACTTGTGGTAGGAATGCTTGTGCATATCTTACTTTTGAGTGAACACTTTATTGTCATCAGCGAGTGTTTATTTAATAGTAGACACACATAAATGTTCATAGACATGAGTTAGGGCTCACACTGGCTGTTCTGCGCTAAGTTGCTAGGTTTGAGCTATACAAATATTACTACATACACTCACACTGGGCCAGTGCAACTAGCCAGGTTTTGCATTTGCAACACCAGGCTTGCCTTTTGATAACCCTTCCACAGACCCAAGGTCTCAGTGAGTACATGAGGTATTTGTATTGCAAGAATCTAGTGGAAAGATGGTCATGAAGGGTGCCTCAACCAGAGAGTAAAAGAAGAGTGAAGAGGTTATATTTATTTTGTACTTAGGTGGCACTTTATCTAGTTTCCACGACTTGCCCATCTGCTAGACCCTTATCAGAAAATGGGAGGTTATTGAGGGGCTAAGGAAGGGATTACATTGAGATCTCTGTGGTGTCTCACAAGGACTAAACTCTTATTGCCAGTGATAAAATGTTTGTGTTTCACAGACCCTGACCAAAAGATGAAGTAAAAAAACAACCCATTAAAGCAACTAATGAACTGCAGCAATTTCAATGCTTTTCTGAAATGAGTCAGGCTAGAAATCAATCTTGCTTATTGTCAAATTCCATGCTTTAAGAGACACAGGGGATAGACAAAAAACCTAGGGGGATATTTATGAAATAGTGGTGCAGTGCAGGAAGTCACTTTGCTATGCTGCACTACATCACTGAGAAAGGGCAGGAATGCACCATATTTAAGGCACACAGCGCATTCCTGAATTTCCCCCTGTGCTGGAGCATAGTGGGCATCCAAGCACCAACACAGGCACCCTTGCACCATGGTGCAAGGGTGCCTGTATTGCATGCAGGATTGTATTTGTGCAGGAAGGGACACTTTCCAGCACAAAAACAATCCTGAGAGGTATATTCCTCTATCTGCAGAATGCAGCACACATAGAGTGAGGAAGTAACAAGGAGAAGTAAAGATATTTCTCCTTGTTACACCTTTCCTGGGAAGCGTATCTTTTTGGCACATTCCCAGGTTTACAAGGTCTTGAAAATCTGGGAATGCATCAAAACCCATGGGAGTTGCGTTGAAATACCCATGCAATGCCAATGGAACGCCTTCCCAGGGCAGAGTAATGCAACACATTGATTTGCGCTACGTTGCGTTATTGCAGATTTTTGGAGCCAAGCAAAGTGGTTTTGTGTGGCTTCAAAAATCCGATATAAGCTTTCCGACGCTGTTGAACCACGACGCAAACCGTGTCATAAGTATGGGCCTTAGTCCGGTTTACATTTGTATCAATTCTTAGGAACCTACAATTAAGGTGCCCAAATGAGCACATAAGGGACACATCTTGTTTCAGATTAAAAAAAAAGTTTTTGGTTGGCTTTAATACGTCATTATTGGTAAAAAATAGTGCTTGGTTAAAAAATCTTCACCACTGCATCATACAAGTAGATTGGTCAAAATTGTAATAAATAGCAAACATGTTTTCGTATATTTGATACAACTTGTGCTCAGGCAAACCGCTCCAAACATAAACTGAAAAAAAACCCTCCAAAACAGAACAGCGCCAAAACAGCTCAACACGTTACAATGAAGCAAGATCACAATAACAAAACAACGCAACAATGACGTAAAACAAGTCATACAAAGCACAAAAAGGCAATTCAAGACAATAATAAAATGAAACAGGGCACCAATAAAACACAACACAAATACAAACCACTAATACACAAACACAACATCGATAAAGTCCAATTGGCGATTTTTATCCCTTAGGCTTTTATCCCAATTTGACAGTTTCACTAAAAGAACACTCTATAGCTCTGTGTATTTGTCATAGACTGGAAAGTGGTTACCAAGCGAGATCATCCTTTCTTTAGAACCAAGAAAGATAAGTTTAGGAACACACATACAAATGGCATTTGAGAGTTTCTGTGTTGTGTTTCTGTGTTTTTGTAGTGAGCGGCTTTATTTAATGTTTTGTTATTGTGTTCCATTTTGTTGTGTTTATGATGCATTGGGTTTGTTCACATTAATTGTGTTGTTTTTGTGAGAAAATATTCTGTTGTGTTATTGTGTATTATCGTTGTGTACTGTACTTGAGTTCTCATTATTTTGCTGATATGCTGTTGTGCTCTGTTTGCTTTCTTGTGTTGTTATTGTGTTCTGTAATTTCTTTGCAAACTGCAAGAAATGCTGTTTGGTTTCCAGGTGAAAGAAGCACATTTCATTAGGTCCAAGTAAAACGCAATGATATACAACTGTGAAAAGTGTTAACATAGTACTGCTACAGCCCCTCCAGTTTCTGAGACACAAATCAGCCCAAAATAAATGGCCAAGACTATGCCTTGAATTAGCATTTCCCATGTGCAATTTAAATAATCTGGACCCTTTCTTGCAAACATGATGAAGTCAATTTACTAAGCTAAATATTACTCAATAAAAAAGATTATAGTCTACACGTTCCTTTAACAGCAATAAGTGCAGATTTTCTAGGCGTGGAAAGTGCACCCTGTTAGACCTGGCAGCCTTAGGGTGGTCTCCCGCAAACGTTTTGCCTGCTTACCTCCTCTTTTTTGCTGTATTCTTTTGTTCACCTTAGGACTCTGAGCCCTTTACCACTGATGACCAGTGCTAAAGTGCATGTGCTTCTCCCCTAAACATGGTTTCATTGACTTATTCACAACTGGTATATTTAATTTATCTGTAAGTTCCTAGTAGACTGCACTACCTGTGCCTAGGGCCTATAAATTAAATGCTACTAGTGTGGCTGCTGCACTGATTGTGCCAACCACACATATAGCCCATTAAACATATCTCAGCCTGCCACTGCAGGGCCTGTGTGTGAAGTTTACACTACCATGTTGACTTGGTATTTAAACCCATTGACAAGCCCTAAACTCCCCTTTTATTGCATATAAGTCACCCCTAAGATAGGCCCTAGGGAGCCCATAGGGCAGAGTGCTGTCTAACTAAAAGGTAGGACATGTACTTTTAAGTTACTGGTAGTGAATAACACCTACATTCATTTTTCACTACTGTGATGGGTATTCAGCCAAAATATTTAAAAAATATATATGTGCACGAATATTGTTGACAAGAATATCGATTTTAAGGTAAGTAATATTGATGTTAAAAATATGTTGTTAATATCGATGTTAAAAACATCTCAGTTGTTAATAATATAGTTTTTTAATTATTTTTATGTATTGTATATATTTTAATGGTATATGTTATAAATTGTTTGTATAATTATTGTTAAGGTTTTAAAAAAAATATATATTTTTATTAACATTCATCGACATCAGATATGTAATACAGAGGAAGCAGTATAATTTTACTTGGTGAAGACAATAAGCAACAGTTCTTGGTGACATTATATTTTATGGCGAGTTATGGGGTAAGGGCATCATCATGGTCAATGCTACGTGGCGGACTACATATATCCCCTCGGTATTAGTTCCATGGGCCCCATATTCGGGACCATTTTTTAGGGCAGCCCCAGGCCGTGTCCGTCTTTTCTCTATGCATGCACCAGTCAAGGTCTTTTTCCCAGGTCTCTACTGCGGGTGGTTGCGCCGCTCCCCATAGTTGTGCAATGTTCCTCTTTGCCAACATTAACCCCAGTGTAGCCCACTGTGTTTGATGACTATTCAGGTCAGTAGGTTTCCATATGTTCAGGAGGCACCTACGTGCCTCTGGGTGAAGGACTAAGGTGAGTACGTCACTTAATATGTCGTGGATTTTTCGCCAATAGGATTGTATGTGTTCGCATTCCCATATTATGTGCATGAATGTACCTGATTGGCCGCACCGTCTCCTACACTCTCCCCCCTCAGCCCTCCCCATCTGTACCAGTCGGGGCCCTGTAACATACACTCTGTGGAGGATTTTGAGCTGTACAAGCCTAAGTCATGCTGCGATTGCAACCACTCTTGGGGAGGATACTGCCTCCTGCCATTCTTCATCGTCCAATTCGATGCCATCCCTTACCCATTTCTCCCGCAGTGGCTCGAGGGGATCTGCCATATTATTGATCAATTTCTTATAAATTAGTGAGATAGTTTTCTCGGGCAGGTGACCATCCAGCACTCTATCTTCCAACGGAGAGGACTCAGGCGGGGAGGAGCCGCTCGGGAGGAGTGATTGCAGTGCATGGCGGACTTGTGTTTAGCGAAATCTCTCTGTGTCGGCTAACTCATGTTGGTGTTGTAGAGAGGCAAATGTCTTCACTTCGCCCTTCTCCCACATGTCTTTAATTTGCGAGATCCCAATGAGTTCCCACCTACCGAATCCCTTCGACCTCCATAGATTACCCAGCTTTTCGGAGTCCCATAAGGGAGTTGCTAAAGTCAGTTTATGCCCCCATCCGAGGGTTTTAGTGGCGAGATGCCAGATGTTTACTGAGTGTTTAGTAGGGCCCGTCAGTGGGTATCGGCCAGGTTTTGAGTAGAGTGCCCTGTTATAATTTCCCCCCGAGAGGAGCCATCTGTCCATGTTGTATCCGGGGTCATCAGGGCGACCATAGGTACCATGATTGATGGCAGCGAGATGAGCTGCCCAGTAGTATTTTTTGATATCTGGGAGGCCAATTCCCCCATCATACCAGTTCAATGTGAGCTTGTTCAGTGCGATGCGTGGCTCCCCGTCCCACAACAGATCCCTCTGTAGGCCCTCGATTTCTTTAAAATATGTCATCAGGACAGGATCTAGTGAATTTTGCAAGGCATACAGAAAACGGGGCAACAACATCATTTTAAAAAGGGCCGCTTTGCCCAATAGCGAGAGGGGAAGCGTTTTCCAACTAGCTATATCTCGTTTGAGCCTCTGTAGCGGCGGGAGAAGATTGCGATTGTAGCGGAGTGTTTGGTCCAAGGAGATAAATATTCCCAAATATTTGAAGCCCACTGTGCTAATTTGTATTGGGCAGTCTCGTGGTGGAGGTGGAGGGTCTCCCTTGAGGACGTATAGGAGGGATTTATACCAGTTTATGGAGAACCCAGAATATCTGCCAAAAAGTGCCAGGATATCCAGGACCGCTACCAGGGACTTCCTAGGGGAGGCCAGGAACAATAGTATGTCATCTGCGTAGAGTGAAACACGGTCCTCCCAATCTGGGGACCAACGCAACCCTCGTATCACCGGGTTCCTCCTAATCCATGCTGCCAATGGTTCCAAGGCTAGGGCAAACAGGAGAGGGGAAAGCGGACACCCCTGACGGGTCGCTCGACTCAATGTAAATGTGTCTGATTTTTTGTTGTTGACCACGACTTGCGCCATGGGTTCATGATACAAGAGACGCACCCATTGAGTGAAGCCCGTACCAAACCCCATTTTCGCGAGCACTGCCAAGAGGTATGGCCATTCGATAGTATCAAATGCCATGGTCGCATCCAATGATACAATTATAGCTGGTTCTTGGATTGTGGCCGCTCTTCCCAGCACCCGGTGGACTCTGCGCAGGTTCAGCGCTGTGTTTCGATGCGGCATGAATCCTGACTGATCCAGGTGTACTAGGCCCCAAATCATTTTTACTAGGCGGTTGGCCAGGAGCTTGGCCAGAATTTTGGGCTCTGCATTTAGGAGTGAGATCGGCCTGTATGAGGCACAGTCAGTTTTGGGTTTACCCTCTTTGTGAATGGTGACTAGTGTGGCCACCCTTTGGTCTATAGGCAATATCCCCGCTCCTTGCTTTCATCAAACATGGCTTTTAAATATGGGGCTAATTTGTCAGGCCTGAGTTTGTATAGCTCAATGGGAATGCCATTGGGACCGAGGGCCTTCCCTGAGTTTAGCAATCTAATTGCTTGCGCTATTTCGTCCGTCGTCAAATCACTGTCCAAAAAGTTACGGTCTGCTTCAGAGAGTGTGGGGAGCTCTATGTCTCGCAACAACTCATGAGAGTCCTCCTCAGTATAAGGCGCCACAGCTGTGTACACAGCACTAAAGTGGCAGGCAAATCGGTTTGCGATAACCTGCGGGTCCGTTAAGGAAATATTACCTGTACCCGCGAGTTCTGGAACCAGTCTGCTTGCCCACTCCCTTTTATCGAGCCAAGCTATGAGTTTCCCCACCTCGTCTCCCAGGTCGTATATTCTGCCCAGTTTTTCCTTCCCCAGACTTTTAGCCCTGTCAGTTACTAGTGCCTTATAGTCGTCTTGTTTGAGGCGTAGTGAGTGGAGTATCTCAGGTGTGATCTCAGTTTTCAATTCCCTTTCTAACCGGTAGATCTCTGCCTCAGCTTCCTAAATCTCTTTCTGTCTGTCTTTCTTCATTCCAGTTATTAGAGACAGGGCTTGGCCCCGGATTACTGACTTAAAGGCTTCCCATAGAGTCTGGGAAGAGTCCACCGTCCCCTCGTTCTCCTGAAACTAGTTATCTATGGCTTTGACAAGGTCCTTACAGATTACCGGATCCCGGAGGTACCATGGGCTTATGGGGGCAATTCTCCCCACCCTTTCTTGGCTAAGGACTAAGTGCAAACCAATACAAAGGGGGGACCCCTGCAGGCAAATAGAGGGCGGGTGGAGCAGGGGAACAATTCAATGAAAACTCGCACTGACAACAGTTACCCGCCTTGAGCGAATATTGCCATTTCACCAAGTTATAGTTGACGAGTGAGTGTGTGTGTCCCACACCTTTTATCTACCTCCGCCCTGATGAAGGTGTTGCCCTACCTAGGGCCTCACACCGAAACGCGCGTTGGCGTTTTATTCTTCTCGTGCTCTTGGACCCTGTTTCCATCCACTACCAGGAGAATTCACGAGAATGTACCATTCTATCTTCTAATGGCAGCTCTACCATCTGGAGGAACCTGTGATGCTTTATAAATATGTTATAAATATGTTTGCCTTGAGGAATAAATGTGTATAGCTTTATGAGTGAGTGTTAGTATGATTGATGATATGATTGTTGTGTGTGGGACTTATTATTAGACTTTATAGATGCAATTATTTATGAATTTCCCGTAATTTGTTAACTATTTTATGATGTTATGAAAATAAAAATAAAAAATTAATTTTGTAAAACAATCTGTTTTTTGAATTTGTTGATAATATGCCTTTGACAGCCGTGGTTGTTGTTCTATAATACTAGGACCCCTTGTTGGGCCTTTATGTAAATTTCCTTAGGGGCGGGTAACTGTTGTCAGTGCGAGTTTTCAAGGACTAAGTGCACCCACACCAGGGAAAGATCAGAGATGCCTCTGGCTAAGTGCCTGATTTCATGGATGTGAGCAGCTTGTGAGGCGGGGAGTAGGATATAGTCTATGCGGGAAAGACTGTGGTGAGCCCCGGAGTGGAAAGTATGTTGGATTTTCCCTGGGTTGTACGTTCTCCACCCATCAACTAGCCCCAGGGCCTCAAGAAAGTCCAGCAGCCAACGCAAAGATGGCCCTATCTCACGTGGGGGGTGGTGGTCCAACGTGCCCGAGACCACTGAGTTGAAGTCACCCCCAATCACTAGCAGACCTTCCGGTAGCGAAAGTAAGATAACGCCCAGGTCTTTAAATGTGGTAGTCTGCAGGCCAGGCGGTATGTAGACTGACATGAGTGTCATGATGTGCCCTTCCCATGTACCTGTGACTCCTATATACCTGCCCCGATCGTCCGCCCAAGAGGAATTCACGGTGAGGGGGAATGAGTTTTTCATCATAATACCAACTCCCTGCGAGCTAGTTGTGAACCCCGCATGTGCCACCATTTTGTATCCCCATCTGTGCATCGCCTTACAGGAGTTTCCCACCAGGTGTGTTTCCTAAAGCATGACAATGTCAGGGGCCTGCCTTTTAATATACTGAAGGACAACACTTCGTTTGATCTTATCTCCAAGCCCATTGACATTCCAGCTCAGTATTTTAGCACTTTTGTCCCACTGTGTACTCATTGGATCCCGAGTAAGTCTTTGTATCCTCTGTAGCTATGCCAATATATTCTGTCGATGCTAAAACCATAACTTGAAACAAACATGAACCCCCAACCCAACAACCCCCCTCCCTGCTTCCCTGCACTCTGGGCGTAGAACTGCCCATTTAGAACTTGCAGAGTGCCTGTCGCCCTGTTAAGTAACTAAAAGTAGATATAAATGGGGTGCAATGCTCCGTCCCTCTGTCCCCCCCTCCCCAAGTGTTGCAATGTAGTTCCCAAAAAGAGTCATGTCCCACTGATCCCAATTTAAATAGCTGGGAGAAGATCCACTTCAAATTTCAACAATGATAGGTCTCCGGTACCTGTCCCAGCACATCCGCAGACTCATTTTGGTCAGAAGAGGCCCCATCTTCGTCCTAGGCCCCCTCATCCCTTTGGCTGGGAGTCCGACTTGTCCCCACAGTCATGATGGTTAGAGTTCCGGTCTGTCCGGCTCTCAAGCCAGTCGGAAGCCGCTTCCGGTTGTTCGAAGAACCAGGCTCGACCCTCCGCCTCCACACGAAGTCTCGCCGGGAACAGCGTTGCATATTTAAACCCTCTCTCTCTGAGCTTCTTTTTCACAACCAGGAAGGTTCTTAACTGCTTCTGCACCAGTTGTGAGAAGTCCGGGAAAAAGGTGATTTCGGCTTTATCGTAGCGAAGAGGGGGAGCTGTTCTGACGTTCTGAAGGATCACATCTCTGTCCCGGAAATTCAGCACTTTTGCTAACATTGGGCGTGGGGGAGCCCCCGGCTTCGGTCGCCCTCCCGGGACCCTGTGCGCCCTTTCAATGACAAAGAATTTGCTGAGGCTTTTGGGCTGCAGATGACTCAGGATAAGGTCCTCCACAAAGAGTTCCGGTGCTTGTCCCTCTGCCTTCTCCGGCACCCCCAGTATGCGGATGTTGTTCCGCCAAAGGCGCCCCTCATAATCATCCAGCTTGTGCTCAGTGAACTTACGAAAAGTTTGTAGGTCATGAACAGCCCCTTGGAGTTGCGTGACATCATCAACTAGGCTCGCCGTAGTGATTTCTACTTGTTTGACTTTTTCATTGATTTTGGTGAGGTCTGCTCGAATGAGGTTCACTTTGATCGAGATTGAGTCCATCTTAAGCTCAAGTGAGGTCTTGACCCCAGTTATCGCTTCCATGACGTCTTTCAATGTCAACTCCTGGTTCTCCCCTCCCGGGTCGCCTATGGATTTGCCTCTGGCATGGAGCTCTGGTAGCGTGTCTTTAGGAAAGGCGTAACGATCTAGCTTGTTTGTTTGGACATATTTGGGGCCCTTCGCTCCTGTTACTTTGGTCTTCTCCATTTTTACTTCCCAGTAGGCCCAGGACATCGCGGCTTGGCCTCTCTCTCTCTCACCGACTCCAACAGTGTGCTGTTCGGTTTGGAGCCGTGTCTCTACCTCTGGCTGCCACGAGCTGGCAGGACTGCGGGGTAAAGGATCTGTCGGAGGAGAGGACAGGAAACTCCGCTCCTCAAGTGTGAGCCCTCTAAGTTGGTGGATAGTCCTGTGTGGCCGGTGCTGTCTCACACGGCAGGTGAACACGAGTATTCACAGTGGCGCAATTTGACCTTGTGGTCCCACACCCCAAAGGTTCCGAGTCTGGGCCACTCAAAGGCGCACCAGTCACCGTCGATCGTTCTTCAGGGCCCCTCAACAATCACGGGCTCCGTCACACGCCGTTTGGCGCTTTCACCATGGGGGGAGTCCGTTACTTTTCCTCCGTCGCTTCGATAGTGGTGAGGGCAGAAAAGGTCGAAAAAGAGATGGGGGGGCCGTCCTGCTCCCCTACCCCAACATCCATACACTGCCCCTCCTCACCGTCTCATGGTGCGCACTGGAGGCCTGAGCACCGTCACTCTGCTGCACAGGCCTCACTCCCTCTGCATCCGGCCTGGCACCAGCTGGGCTCCACTCGTGGCATCGTTTCTGCCACCCCGTCGGCCTTCTTGGTGTAGCGCGGGTCCGTCGGGAGTAACCAGCCCCGATGACGTCAACGCCGAGCGCTTCTGCCAGGACCCGGGGCTCGCAGCAGGGTTGGGCCGCACCTCTTAGCTTCCTCCGTGGCCTCAGCCGGCACGCCAGTCCCCGGCTCAGGCGCCGTCACAGACCTCAGGCGAACGGACCCGTAACTCCGGCTACAGACGATCACCGGACCTGGGAGTCCCTGGATATGGTTCCGCCTGCCTTCCGCTATGTTTTCTTCCTCTTGGGTGGCGGATTAGTGGCCCGGATATATGAGGGGGAGACAGTATCGACGGAGCTACTGGATCAAGCGGCCATCTTGCTGCGCCGTGTAGCCACGCCCGCCCTGTTAAGGTTTTTTAAGATAATTTGTACATTTGTAGCTGTTTTTAAATTTAATTTAATACTTTATTTGTATTTTTTTAGTGACGTAGCAGGTTGTGGGGTGTATAGGGTGGGAAGTAAATTAATTATAATGAATCATTCATTGATATTAAGTATTTATTTGAAAATTAATTATGTTAATTGTGTATTCAATTTTTTTAATGACTTTAAGTTTTAAGTGTGAGTTGTGGGGTTTGTAGGGGTATATAGACGGGTAGCAATTTAAATGATCATTTTTAAATAATAATTTTAATCTTATTAATTATTAAATTGTGTAATTAATAAAAAACTGTACTACTATTTTTGGAGTGGGTTGTGGTTTTTGTAGGAGTCAAGTGTGTGGAGAAGAGTAATTATAATAATTAATGTTAATTATTAATTATTATTTAATAGATAACTATGTATATTGTGTCATTAAGAAATTTGTAAGTTATATATGAGGTGTGGGTTGTGTTTGTAGTGCTAAAGGGTTGGAAGTTTATTAAATATAATTAATGTATTATTAGTTCATTGTTATCAATTGTTTAATTGATAATTAATTATGTAAATTATGTAATCAAGATATTTTTTAAATATATATTAGATGCGCGTTTTGGGGTTTGTAGGGATAAAGGTTGGGAAGTTAACTAAATATAATTATTTTATATTAGCTAATTACTATTAATTGTTTGATAATTAGCTATGTAAAATTAAAAATTATAATAATTTTAAGATATATTTTAGGTGTGTGTTTACTTTGTAGAGGGATACGGTAGGAAGTTATTTAAGTAATAATAAACATAAAAATATGTATTTATTGCTTATAAATGTGTTATTTATTATGTTATGTGTTAATTGTGTTATGCTTTTTAGATGTAAATAATATTATATTTGTTGGTTGTTATAATTGTGAAAATATAGTGTGGTATTTTAGCTATATTATTATTATTTGTTTTAATTTAAAATATTTATTAAACATTGTAATAAATATGTAATTTGTTTCCTTAAAAATAGTTATATATATATATATATATATATTACATTTAAATATTGATATCTGGTGTTATTTAATGTAGTAGTTAAAATATTTTATTTGTTTGAAGTGAACTTCTCTCTCTCTACTGTTGCACAGACTAGAGGAAAAAGTAAATTTTACCCCTCCGCTATCCAACATTTTCTCTACTGTTGCACACACTGTATTGGGAATAGTAAATTTTGCCCCTCCTGAGTCCATCCCTTACTCTACTGTTGCACACACTGGAGTAGGAATAGTACATTTTACCCCCCTGCAATCCAATACTTTCCCTCCTGTTGCACTAACTGGAGTGGGAATAGTGAATTTAACCCTCCTCTATCCAAAACTTTCCCTACTGTTGCAAAGAGTTAATTGGTAATAAGAAATGTCAACTCTCCTGAGTCCAATGCTTTCCATACTGTTGCACCGGCTGGAGTTTGATTTTTTTTTTTTTGTTAAGTTTTTTCACAGTACAGCAGAGAAATCACATATTTACAAAAAAACAAGGTTTAGCTTAATTCAGAATAAACTTTACAGTGCTGTTATCATGAATTCATATTGCAGCAACGTACATTACTTTGACTGATTAACAGAAAGACCCAGAATAACCAGAGAGAGGGCACCTACAGTGAAGCTTACTCTACTAAACGTTATCCTTCAGTCTATATATAGGGCCCCAGATACATCTACCACGTTGCCTACCCTTTTTCCCCTTTCTTTCATATATATTTTTTCCAAATTAAAGGTAGATAGCAATTTGTTAAGCCACTGTTGAAACACAGGAGGATCTCGATCAAGCCAGGCTGTTGCTATACAAATTCTCAACACCGACATTGCAACACACAAAAAGCTCACATTCGTATTGAGCCTATCCCCACTTATAACTCCCAGCAAAATCAACGATGGCGTCAGGGAGACATTGATACTCAGGTGGAAGCCCAAAAATTCTGAGATATCTTTCTTTAATTTTTGCAGCTGGGGACAAGTTGCAAACATATGTACAATCTCAGCTTCTAAACTATTACACCGTGGACATCTAATTCCTGATTGTCCCCCCCCACTGCGCAATCCTTGCCGGTGTGTGATACAAAGAGAATACAGTCTTGTAGTGCTGAGCTTGTAAGGCGGCTGAACATAGTAGTGTCTGCCCCATTTCTAGAGAGTCCATTACCAAGGATTGCTCTATATCCAGCTTGACTGCCCATTTTCCACCATGTTTCTCAAGATCATCCGTTTTCAGGGACGATAGCTCCGTATATAGCCTCCGTATAGTGCAGTCTTCCCCTGTCCTAATGATATCAATAATTTTATTATCCTTAAATTCAGCACTCCCCCCTGTCTTACTACTAAAAAAGCTACGAATTTGGAGCTACTTAAAAAAATTGCTACGACCTATATCGTAGGTCTTCTGTAAATCGATAAATTGAGCTATACCGCTGGGTCCCATTAAATCCCCCAACCTCTGTATACCTGATCTTTCCCACTCTGCCATCGTTGAGTCTGCAAATATTTCCCCTGGTAGTGTCGGGTTTTTATATAATCTCGTGTAGGCATTCAAACGGCCCAGACCAATTTTTTTACGAAATATTCCCCAAATTTTATACGCTGCTTGTAGTGTCTTGAAACGTGTTCTTTTGAAATAGTTTGGATCAGTAAATTTCACCAAACAGCTCTGAGCATTTTCTCCAATAAGATATGTATACAGATTCATAGAGCCGTCCCCAGGCCCTTCCGCTATACCCTCTCCTCCCAGTAATCCCCGCATGTGTTGAAAAGCAGTGGCCCAGTAATATAGTTTAAAATCCGGAATAGCCCAGCCCCCTCGTTCCCTAGGTAGTGACATGAACCTTACTGCCCTTCTAGTTTTCCTGTGAGCCTAAATAAATTTATTCACTAAATTCTCTAATACACTAAACCACTTTTTCTCGACCTCTAGTGGGATACCCCTGAATAGATAAAGGATTTTTGGGAGAAAAACCATTTTTACAACATTACATCGCCCTACTAATGATAAATGGAGATTGTGTACCCTATCAAAGTCTTTCCTGGCTTTGTTGATTATTGGGGTCATATTTTTCTCCACTATGTGCCCCAGATCAGCTGTGATTTCTATCCCTAAATACACCGCAGAGTCAGTGACTCGGGTATCGACACAAACTGCCACCGTGTTCTTAACTATTTGGGTTTTTGTTTGTTCAGAGCATAACCTGACACCCGACCGAAATACTGCGCTTCTGTCTCCATTGCTCTTAAAGCCATATCCGGGTTTGGGGTGACTAACGCGATGTCGTCTGCATATGCTAAAGTTTTACATTCAAGTGCATGAAATCTCATAGGGGGAATGTACTCGTTTGCCTCCATCTTCCGGATAAGAGGATCAATATAGATTGCGAAGAGTAATGGGGAGCAAGGGCAACCCTGTCGGGTGCCACGCCTAATATCTAATAAGGCCGTATATCCTCCATTAATCTTCAGTCGAGCTGATGGAGAATCAAACATAACCTGTACCGCTCTTATAAACCCCTCCCCTAAACCATACCGTCTCATAGTGGCCCAAAGGTAGCCCCAGGAGACCCGATCAAAGGCCTTTTCTGCATCTATAAATAGCACCGCCATGGGGTCTCCAGAGGCTGCCGCGGCATCGAAGAGCGTTATGACCTGACGGATATGTTGTATCGTCCCCCGCCCGTGAATAAAACCGTGTTGAGTCGGGCTAACCATTCTAGAAACTATCTTTCCTAACGTAGAAGCCAGAATCTTGGAGAAGATCTTTGCATCCCCATTCATCAGTGTGATGGGTCTATAAGACCCAGGCTGCCTAGGGGGTTTCCCCTTTTTAAGAAAGACCACAATGTCTGCCCCCGCCCAAGAGTTTGGAGCCCAGCCCCGGATCTGTACTTGCTTAATCATCTCGATAAGTTGAGACCCTATGGCGTCATTAAAGACCTTATAAAATTCTAAGGGTATTTGATCAGGGCCAGCCGCTTTGCCCGAAGGAAGACTAAATAAAGCCTCAAAGATCTCCTCCGACGTAATTAGGGCATCTAATGCCTCTCTATCAATTACATCTAATGGATCTATGATGATCTCATCTAGATAACTTTGAATGTCCAAGAGGTCCTTATCCTGATCTTCGTGGTAGAGTTTACTGTAGTAACTCCTAAAAGCCTCCTGAATCCCCACTGCGTCATTAATCAGTTCCCCATTTCCATCTTCAATCTCCCTGATCTCTGCAGCAGCCTCCTTTTGCCTTATACGTATCGCCAAAGTGTGCCCTACCCTTTCGCTGAATTCGTGACACTGCTCCCTTTTAACCAGAAAGGTCGTGGCCGCTTTGGCTGCCAATCGGTCCTGTGCTTCTGCTTTAGCGAGGGCCAGTCTAAGTAAGATACCGTCTGGGTCTACCCCTAAGGTAATTGGCTGGCAAAGCTCCTCCTCTACCTCTCTTACTTTATTACTTTTTATAGAATCTAGCAATCGATCTTGTTTCTGTCGATGCAGACTATAACTTAAAGTTTCCCCTCTTACTCCTGCCTTAAAGGTATCCCATACTATCCCCATACTAGCGGTACCTCTATTAATCTCCCAAAATTCAATCATCCAGTCTTTCATATATTCTATATATGTGTTGTCCTTCAAAAGCCCCCTCTCAAATGTCCAACATCTCACCGGCCTTCCCGACCCAGCCATATCTAATGTTAAAACTAAAGGGCTATGATCTGACATTACCCTGGGGAGTTTTTCTATCCTGCATCGAGAAATTAAAAGCTTAGAAGCAAGAAAGTAGTCCAACCTGACTACTAATTTATGTGGGGCTGAATAGAATGTGCTACCGGGATCATCCGGCTTCAAGGTATCCCAAATATCAACCAATGCATTATTGCGTACCAGGCTAGAGAGTGCTCTAAATACTTTTTTCTTCCGGCCCTGATACCTATCTCCTCCTTCATCCCATAATCCTCCCAAGCCGTTAATGTTAAAGTCACCACACATGATAACCAAGGGAGACCAGGAGGCTAGCTCTGTGTCCAGGAACTCAAAGATATCAGGGTCATCTTCCGTGGACCCGTATACCGAACATATAGTAAAAGTCTCAGCCGGCATCCCACACTCTACTAATACCCATCTGCCCCATTTGTCCTCAAGTTTCCGTCTTACTGTTATATCCTTTCTTTTCGTCAGGATAGCCACCCCACGGGTTTTGGTCCCCTGCCTAGTGCAAGCCAAAAGGTGAAAACCTAGTTGCTCCAGGAGCCTGCCTTTCATCCCCTCTATGTGTGTTTCTTGCACACATAGAATGTCAAGCCGCATTGTTCGTAACATTAATGCGACTCGTTGTCTCTTACCAGGATCATTCAGTCCATTCACATTCATTGTAGCTATTCTCAACTCCATATATCCGGTTTGGGAATAAGACCTCTTACAGCCTGGATACTCTTTTTTAGATCAAATAGGCTGAAACATGTCGACCGACCTTGTTAACTTAGCAGTCTAATTCATACTGCTTTGCACTGCTTTTTAATCCTGCCAGTTCGGACAAGCTAATAAATATTTAACTTTTTTGTTCCTACTAGGTAGTTTTAGTATCACATTTTCACATTTATTGTCATAATTACATTCAGCGCTGCACCCTCACAACGCCTAGCATTCACATATGGGATCTTAGCATCCTTAAAACATTTAAAGAACTTTCAAGAAAACATCCCAGAGCTCCTACCTCACAGTGAGGGAGTTGTAGCCCTCAGTGATACTAGGTTTTCTCACTGGGAGGAGAAGCCCATATGATGAAGCATGCCACCTATGGTGGGTGAGGGCATTCGTCCTAAAAGGGATCGCTCCCTAGAGGAGCCTTATTGAGAGACACAATTATTTTTATATTTTTTCACTTTATGATAGACCCAAGAAGTTTTGTGTTGCGATTATTGTACATGGGGAATTACTTCTCGCAGGTCTCTAAATTTTTCCCTTGGACCCTATCTTCACAATTTTTGTGTTTTCAAACAAACAAATTCAACATAGCAAAAAGTACACAATCTTAAAATGTCCGACATTCTCGCGAGCCAAGCAGCTGGGCCACAAATCAGCATCTATAGCCCCAGACTCAAGTGGGGAAGCCAGACTGAGGCAGAAATTTCTTCATCAAGAGCCCTTTGACTTCTATTTTGAAGAGGACAGTGGAAGGGATTACCCTGACTTCGGGGGGAAGGGAATTCCAGATCCTCTGCGCCATACCTGAGAAGGCTCGATTATTGGTCTTTTTTTTCTTGAATTTTTGTGGTTTGAGTAAAAGGGTGCTGGCGCTTCTGGAGGCTCTTGAACCACATGAGAGCTCCAGTTTCTGAGCGAGGTACATCGGGGTCTTGAAGTGGATGGCTTTGTGTGCCATGCATGGAATTTTTAACTGTATCCGAGCTTCATATGGAAGCCAATTCAGGGCCAGCAAGTCCGGAGAGATGTGGTTGTATTTTTTAGTGGCAGTTAAGAGCCTAGCAGCAGAATTAAGGGACACCCTAAGAGGAGCCGTTTTTACTCTGGGCAAGCCACAAAGCGTTGCGCTGCCATAGTCCAGCTTTGCAGTCACTAATGCTTGCACTGCAACCTTTAGGTCATGAGCAGGGAGAAAGGGTTTGAGCTTCCTTAGGATGCTGAGTTGGAAGTTTGCTCCTTTGGTGAGGGAGCTGATGTGCTTTTGCATGTTCAGACTTTTGTCTAATATAATACCAAGCGAGGATGCCGAGTCCACGAGGTGAGGTCTACAGTTAAGAGCAGTAAGCTGATTCAACCATTGTTCAATGACCGGAGATTGCTTGTGAGGTGAGATTAGGAGGAATTCTGTTTTTAGAGCATTTAGTTTCAGGTGGTTACGTGTCAGCCAGCTTTGTGTTTCCAGCAGGACTGAGTTGAGGGACTGAATGTCCTCAGGGGAGGTGATCTTCAGGTATAGTTGAGTATCGTCTGCATACATGTGATAGTGAATGCTGGATGATTTCAGAATTTCTGTTAGAGGCTCCATGAACAAGTTAAAGAGCGTGGCAAAGAGTGCTGACCCTTGGGGAACCCCCAGCGTAACCGGTGCAGGATGGGACAGGGATGGCAATGACTAAGGCCCTAATGGGGATTTTCACCAGAGTGGTTTCCCCAAGAAAGTTGTGTCTGACAGGGGCACCAACTTCTTTCCTGCTTATATGTGGTGAATGTGGAAGGAGTGCAGAGTGACCACCCCCTACCATCCACAAAACAATCGGATTGCTGAAAGGTTCAACAAGACTCTGAAGGGCGTGATCAACGGCCTGCCTGAGGACTTTAGGCTTAAGTGGAATGAGCTCTTGTCATTCCTTCTCTTTGGTTACAGAGAGGTGCCACAGATGAGGGTTGGGCTTTAGCCCCTTTGAGCTTCTGTATGGAAACCCTGTAAGGGGACCTCTTAGTTTAGTGAAAGAGGAATGGGAGCAAGTCTACAGGAAAACTCCCCAGCATGTAGTTAGCTACATACTAGCCTTCAAAAGCCAAATGGCCAGATTGTGGAAGCTAGCTTCTGACAACTTAGAGGCCAGCCAGGAAGGGAGGAAGCAGTAGTATGACCGAACAGACACCCATGTGGAATTACAACCTGGGCAGAAAGTGTGGATGATGGCACCTGTGGAGCCCATTAGACAGGGCCCTATGAGATAGTTAAGAGGAAGAGGGAGGTCACCTACCTGGTGGACCTCAAGACCGCCAGGCACCCCCGCAGGGTGCTCTATATTTACTGTCTCAAACCCCACTTTAAGATGTCTGAGCGCACCATGATGCTGGCTACAGATGGTGGGGAGGAAGATGAGAGTCAACCTCTTCCTGACCTCTTAGCCTCCAAGGAGAAGGATGAGTCAGAGGAAGGTGTGAACCTTTCCCCTACTCTGACTTCTGAACAGCAGAGGGACTGCCACCAGTTGTTGGTGCAGTACAACTCTCTGTTTCTCGCCCATCCCTGAGTCAACACACCTGTGTACCCATGATGTAGACACAGGGGACTACCTCCCTGTCAAGCATAAAACTTGCAGGCTGTCTGACAAGTTGAGGGCCAGCATCAAAGATGAGGTTTCTAAGATGCTGGAGTTGTGGTGATTAAAGCCTCCAGTAGCCCCTGGTTTAGCCCTGTAGTGCTGGTACCACAAGCTGCCCCACCGGGCACCACATCAGAGCTCAGGTTCTGTGTGGATTACAGGGATCTCAATTCAGTCACTAAGACTGATGCCCAAACCATCCCTCCGGCTGATGAGCTGCTTGATATGTTAGGGGCTGCCCAGGGCTTAAGTACCTTTGATCTTACATCAGGGTCCTGGCAGATTGCCCTAACTGAAAGAGCCAAGGAGAGGCCAACTGAGGTCAGCCTTCTCCACACTAGAGGACCACTATATTTTTGAGTGATGCCCTTTGAATTATAGAATGCTCCTGCCCCTTTCAGAGGCTTCTGAACCAACTTTTGGCTGGACTGGAGACCTTCAGTGCTGCTTACTTGAATGGCATTGGGGTCTTCAGTAGTAACTGGAAGGACCACCTACTTCACCTGCAGGAATTGTTTCAGGCTTTGCAACAGTCAGGCCTGACTATCAAGGCCAGTAAGTGCCCAATAGGGCAGGGGTCTGTGGTGTACTTAGGACACCTGGTATGTAAGAGTAAGGTGCAGCCCTCCCTCAGACCAAGATAGAGACTATCATGGCCTAAGAGACCCCCAAACCCCAGCCTGAGGTGAGAGCCTTCTTAGGCCTCACATGATATTATAGCAGGTTTGTCAAGGGATATGGCACCATTGTTGACCCCTGGAAGGAGCTGACTTTGAAGAAGCAGGCCAGGAATGTAATTTAAACAAAGACATGCGAAAAAAGCATTTGACTCCCTAAACCAGGCCATGTGCACAGCCCCTGTGCTCAGGGCCCCTGACTTTTCCAGGGAATTTATTGTTCAGACAGATACCACAGACTATGGCATAGGGTCAGTGCTTTCACAACTTAATAAAGAGGGCCTAGAGCAACCTTTAGCCTTCATCTTTAGGATTTTACTTCCCAGGGATCAGAGGTGGAGTGCTATTGAAAGGGAAGCCATTGCTGTTGTCTGGGCACTTTAGAAGCTGAGACCATACCTGTTTGGGACTCACTTCCTGACTCAGGCAGACCACAGGCCCCTCAGGTGGCCAATGCAAATAAGAGATGAGAATCCAAAATTGTTGAGGTGGTCCATCTCCCTAGAGGGAATGGACGGAATGGACTTTAGGGTGGAACACAGTACTGGGGTGGACCACCCTAATTCTGATGGTCTTTCCAGATTCTCCTGCCAGAGTGATGAGAACTCCCTAGAGGTTGGGTAGCTCTCCCCACTTTCAGCTGAGGGGGCATGTGTTAGACCTGACAGCCTTAGAGTAGTCTTCCCAAAATGTTTTGCCTGCTTATCCGCACTTTTTGGTGTATACTTTTTGTTGGCCTTAGGACTCTGCATACCTTACCACTGCTGGCCAGTGCTTAATTGCATGTGCTTCTCCCCTAAACATAGTTTCTTTGACTTATCCACAGCTGGTATATTTAATGTATCTGTAAGTCCCTAGTAGAGTGCACTACCTGGCCCACAGCCTGTAAATTAAATGCTACTAGTGTGTCTGCAGCACTGACTGTGTCACCCACACTTTATACATGTCTCAGATGTGCCACTGCCATGTCGACTTGTCCTTTAAATCCCTTGCCAAGCCCTAAACTCCCCTTTTATTATATATAAGTGACCACAAAGGTAAGCCCTTGGTAGCCCATAAGGCAGGTTGCAGTGTAACTAAAAGGTAGAACATTTACTTTTACATTTTGCATGTTCTGGCAGTGAAAAACACCTACATTCACTACTGTGAGGCCTACCCCTCTCATAGGTTAACATTGGGAATTTCTTATCGCACGTTCAAGCTGTAATTCATCATGGAGAAGGAATAGCTCCGTCATGTTTTATATAACTGGAATGGTAATGATAAATCCTTTTTGCTAGCAAAGTTGCCTTTAACATTACTATTTTAGAAATGCCACTTTTAGATAGCTGGCATTTCTCTGCTCTTAAAGCTCTGTGTGCCTGCATCCTGTCTCCAATAAACATCCGGAGTGGGTGACAGCTGGTCTTTGTGCATTCCCTCTAGACAAAAGGAAGGGTAATTGTGACTGAGTGCCCATCTGCATCCTGATGGCTCTTCCTGGGCAGGATGAGAGGGAGGAGCTGACACACCTCAATGGACATTGTGTTGTCCTCACACAAATGGTTGAGTAGTGAGTCTGGAGCCAGGACTGAGCAAGGGGGACCTCTATGCACTTGAAAGCCTCTCTTTGAAGTCATCCTCACTTCAAAGAAACAACTGAGTATATGTTCTGGGTCACTGACCCCACTAAATCAGACACTTCTGGACCTGTAAAGAAACTTTACCAGTATGAAGGACTGCTGTGCTGCTACAAGGAGTGCCACTCTGCTGGACTGCTGCTCTGGAAGAACTGCTCTTCTGCTATGCTGCCCTGTTGCCTGCTACCCTCTGCCCCTGCTGTGGAAGAACCGGACTCTTGGTTGAACATAGAATGATCTCCAAGAGCAGGCTGGCTTGACTCCTGTTTTGAGACCCAGAGATATCAAAGTCTCACCTCTTGCTCCTGTGTCTGGTCCATTGGAAGTGGATCCAGGTGCTTTCTCCAGTGGAACTGAGGCATCCTCTGCTGTGTGGAGCAGAATCAACGCATTTCCGATGTTGCGGAAGCAGAACTGATGCATCGACTCAAGAACCGATGCATTTGAACCAGCACATCACGGCCTCTACAGTGATAGAAGATCAACACATCCCCTTGAAAGCGTGGAGAAACCGAGTGCATCGGCTTCGGTACCAACACATCTCGGCTTCGGCACTTTGTCTTCAGAACCAAAGCATTGTCATTGTTGCTCAGAGAAAATCGATGCATCACCTCGACTGCAGGTATCAACACCGATGCATCGCTCAGTTGCACCCCGCATCTTGCTGTTGTGACCAGGATCAAGTTACTTTATTTAGTGGGCCTTGCATGGCTCCTATATCTGGGTCATGCTCCTCTTCAGTTCGCCTGAACTCTTGACTTTGCCCCAGTTCAGCGAGACTAGATAACCCTCATAGACACTTATTTCTTCTAAGCGCTTTTTACACTTTTATTCTTTAAAAATTCATATCTCGACTTCTACTTCTTGGATTTTTGTCATTTGGTCTTGTTTTATTTATAAAATCATAATCTATTTTCTAAACTGGTGTGGAGTCTTTTTGTGATGTTTTCACTGTGTTACTGTTTACACAAATACACATTGCCTCTTAAGTTAGGCCAGTCATCGCTGTGCCAAGCTACTAAAGTGTGAGCACAGGTTAATTTAAAGTGTGTTTCTGACTTACCCTGACTAGGATTGTGGTTCCTGCTTGGACCTCGGCCCACCAGAAATACTTTTTCTAACACACCCTTAGTCTGCACTTTTCTATTTTAGAAATGATACAGATAATTGGGGGAGGGATAATCTAATAGTTGTATTTAATTTTACATTATTATCAAGCATTTTGAGTCAGGCATATCAGCTAGAACCAAAAATGGGCATTATAAAAGCCAATAGATCTTGCGTTTTGACTTTGTCAATACTTTTTGTTGATGCTACTCAGGATCAGCAAAAGCTTTACTGATACAGGATTTGCAAAAAAGCCCCTGCATGATACTGTATACCCTTGCCTGCATCACAGTGCAACTGAATATATGCGGCCACAGCATGATGTCAATGCTCATATACATCATAAGGAGGGGGCCACTTTGGGCCAGGTGTGATGACATACGCTTAGGCATATGACAGTACACAGTGGTTATTTCGGCCTTTTTAAACATTTACTGGCACATGCATCAAGGAAGGCTTTTGCGATTCCTTAATTGCGATTATTAAGGAATCGCAATTAAGGAATCGCAAAAGCCTATGCATGTAGGAATCGCTATAAAAATAGCGATTCCTAAAGATTCCTTAATTACGAGTCGCAAATTGCAAGTCGCAATTAAGGAATGAGCTTCCCATTCATTCCTATGGGCCTACAAGCCCATAGGAATGAATGGGAAGTGCATGCGCAATTTGCGAGTACCCATTAGGTACTCGCAAATAGCGCATGCAATTTCAAGGGTGAAGGGTGTCAAAGGACCCCCTGTTGCACCCCTGAAATTGAAATGTGCACCCATGTTGCGCACACACATGCCCCAAGGGCATGTGTGTGTGACATGTAACTTTGAAAAATGCACTTTAGTGCATTTTTCAAAGTTTTTGCAAATTACCGACCTGTTTTATTTTTCGGTAAATTGCAACCCCTAATAGCGAATTCGCTATTTTAAATTGCTTCTAGCATTGCATTTAAGGAATCGCAATTTGCGATTCCTTAAATGCAATCGCAATTTCCGATTTTTGCATTTGGGATGATGCATCCCAAATGCAAAAATACCGGTCGCAAAGGGGCTGATTCTGAGAATCTGCCCGTTTGCGACCGGTTTTCAGTTTGATGCATGGGGCCCTTAGTGTTAAAAGATGGCTGACACAATGGTCCAGATTAACTAATTTCTCCTACAACGCAGCGCAGCAGCCAAAAATGCTGCACTGCGTTGTGTGAGAAGGAGAGAGCAGGAAAACGTCACATTTACAGAAATATGGTACTCTTCTTCCCTCTCCCTAGCTCCAGTGCTCAATCAGGCAGCTGTGCACCATGCACACACCTTTGTACTATAGTGCAAGCGTGTCTGCGTGAGTCTTGCATAGGTTTTGTATTGGAAGGATACCTTTCCATTACAAAATACTGTGCTTAGACTAACTTCAAAACTTTTCCTACTTTGTATGTGTGCTGTACAGTGCAGCACACATGAAAAAGTCAGAATAAAAGCATTTCTCCGTGACAGCGCCTACTTGAAATGGGTGCTATTTTTGATGCAAAACCCTGTCTACTTTTTTAGTAAATATGGTTTTGCATCAAAATCTTGGGTGGTTGCATGGGAACACCCATGCACCACCCATTGAACGCCCCCTTGGCGCTACATATTGCTTTTACTTTCAAGTGATTTTCCACGCAAAGCAAGTTTTGCTCTTGGAAACTAAATAGGGAAAAAAAGAGTTTGCATCACTTTTGTGATGCAAACACTGCAACATCTTAGTAAATATACCTTCAATTTTGGAGCATTACATTAAAAAAAAGATAGGCAAAACGAAGCAGCCTGGAACCAAATTGCAGCTGCCAGGCCCTCCTAAAAAGTTTTTAAAATGTAACAAAAAAAAATAAAAAGACAGTATGGGGCACGACGCAGTTGGAGAGCAAAGGAGTAGGTTGGGGCAGGTTTGGGGGAACAAATATAAGTAGAGGTCGGGGAAATTGCAGAGAGAGCATTGGGGAGCATGGATTTTAAAGGAGAAGCTGCACAAGGGACGAGGGTCGAGAGAGCAAGAAAACACAAGTAGTCTCATTGAGTGCTGAAACTAAAACAAAATAGTTTCCTGATGAGTACTGCGAAAGGATAATAGTTATCTAATCAAAAGGTTTGGTAAATAAATTTTGATTGAAGGTATTGACAAACAAAAGAAGATGGAAGAAAGTCATTGGAGAAGAAGCAAGCAAATGAGATGAGAACAAAACCAACCAATGATAACCAATGTGCTTTTTCAAAGCCCACTGTGAGAAAATTGTATTGTAGACAATAGTTCTTTGACAACAGACAGCTAAACCTCTCTGTAGGTGAGATTTAAACATTCTGCCCATTTACAAATATGAACTACTGGACAAATTGATACAGAAATGGATGCCAAATTAACCTTTGGTACTTTCTCCGCGTAGTTTATTTTGACACATCTTCAATCATTTTGTTTATCAAGATTGTTTTAGCGCATCCTTTAACACTGGTACAGCACATGTAATACTGACTATGTATGAGAGGTAAAGTTGGATCAGTGAATTAAGGTAAGCTGTAAGCATCTTCTGTTAACTGCACATCACAAGTTCCAATGTCTACTAGGCAAATTCAGCCAACCATCTTTCTGAGATTAGCAAATCAAGTACTTTTAAACATGGTAAAAATTACGCTATCATTTAGAGCCCATAAAAAATAATAGAACTGGATATTGAATCACTACATTCAAAACATTATTATGATTGTAACCTTTACCAAAAATGTTATGTCACAGAAAATTAAAATATAATTTAAAGAAAAGGAGTCCCCTAAAATAATCTCAGTTAAAGCAATGAATACATTAAATTGCAACAATTTGATTAAATCACCCCTCCAGAAGATTACATCATTGTTTTTTTTTGTGACCTACTAGTAAGGGACTTGATGGGGTTCAGCAGCTCCCACACGTGATCATCCGGGTTAGCTCTGAAAATGTCAAGGTGACTTTCAATTGTAGCCTCACAGGCATGCACAAAGTTATAAAGCTTGTAATCAGAACACATGCTGGAAGATGAGCATTGAAGTGGCTAAGGCAACTGCAGGTAGGATTGGGTGCTTTGCCATGATGTGGTGCTACTATCCTATGAACTTACATAAAGCTTCCTTTAAGACCAGAATTTTGGTGTTCATCTGACTTTTCTTCTTCCTTCTCTGCGGCTGCTCCCAATAGTCCAAACCTCTTTCCTTAAATTCTGTAAGGAAGTAGGGGCCATATGCCCTAACTTTGGATTCTTAAATGTGGTTGCAAATTGAGCACAGATTTTTTGTAAATTTAATACGATTTGGTATTCGACACTATGTACTAACATGTCAGTTCACAAAAGAGGGAATTGTAGTGAGTGACAGACCAACATGCCTTATCAATGTTAATGAGGTAGGTCGCAATTTATGACACACTACAATTGGCTAAAGGATCAGCAGATCACAATTCCTGAGATTGCTGAATAAAGGCTGCTTTAAAAAAAGTCTTCATTTTGTCTAGTTCAGGGATTGTTGGCAGTGGTCACCTAGGCCACTGTCTACTACCCCTGAAACACCCACCCCAATTCACAAAGGAGAAGATGTCCAAAGGTGACCACTTTCCATTTTGACAATGAGTTACCACCCCAGCTTGGGAGTCTGTAACTTATCAATGGTTACTGATTGGAATTGCAGTGGCAAACCAAGAAACATAGGATGTAAATTGCGATTTAAAATGTGCACTCACAACACGCCCCTTTGAAATTACAATTCAGTATCAATTTGCAAGCTCATTATAGAAGTCAATAAAACTTTTTCTGACCCCTAAAATGGGTTTAAAACATAAGAAAAGGGGATTGTGTGGGCACTTGCCTTTAGATAGTGTGAACCTCGGGGTTTGCAACTGAAAAATCTGGCCCATGATGACCCTCCTGGTCTCCTGCATCTAAATGGAGCAGTAATCAGCTTTATGTAATCCTCTCTCTTGGTTCTCCTACTAAAATGCAGAAAAACACTTTTCAGTGTTCTAATGCTCACCAAGGTCTATACCAAGCACACTGTGAGTGGGTTCCCCAGTATTCAGTTCTTTGGCCACCTATGTTATGGCCTAACAGCCTTCATCTGCAAAATCATACAGTTTATGATACCATTTGTTTTAAGATGAAAAATAAACTTTTGGCCTGCCTCTTATCTCGCGTAGCTTCTGCCGGTAACTGACGCAGAAACAAACATCTTCTAAAGAGTGAAGTACACCTTTCATATTTGGGTCCTTCTCATTATTTTCACTTTCTCTTCTCAAACACGCTTCTACTTCAACATGAGCTGTGCATCTTCAAACCAATGCTCAAACTGGAGATTCACGGTATAACACAACAAAATAGAACAAAAGTAGAACCACATCCTAGCAAAATAACACACACCACAAAACCAGAGCAAAAAAAACACGAAGAAACTAAACATAACACAATTACAAATTTCTGCTATTGTGTCGGTGTGCTTTGTTGATATGCTGTGTTGTATTGGTAGGTTGTTGGATTGCTGAACTGTGCTTTTGTGTTATTTTGTTGCAGTTTATTGGTGCGTCGTATTATGTTGCTGTGCAATTGTTATTTTTGCATTATTGTTTTGTTATGCTGCGTTGTGGTGCAGTGTTGTTGTTTTGAGGTACAGTATTGCAATATAATGTTGTGGTTTTCTTTTACCGCAAATCTCTGTCTAAATATGCACAAATATTCTTGTCACATATTATCACCTTCAAAAAATCGCTTTCCTAATGTTGTGATAAGCATGCTCGCACCAACACTTAATTACTTTCGACCAAGAAAATGTAATAGCAACAGCCAAAAATGGTTTGTGAACGAGTCCAACATGTCTTGTTTTTGTGTTGCTCAGAGCATGGCCAAATGTTTGCTTGTGGTGCACTGTTCCATTATATTCTATAATTTTGCTGCAAAGCTCTTAAGATTACCTCGAAAACACGTAAAATAAATAAATAAATTGGCCTTATTTTCTAAACAACACCAACATTTAATTCGTGTTGTTAGAATTCAATTTTAGTCATCTTTCTTGGCAAAATCATCCAATAAAATATTTTATTCCGCCTACAGCAATGCACGGTTATTGTGATAACGACAGTGACGAACTAGTTTAAAAATAATCGTGTTTGTAATCTGAAATGTTATTTGCCTTTTAAGGTACTGCTGTACTCTGTTCAATTGGTATAGCCCAATTTAAAACGCCAAGATTCTAAGCTGGATAAAGTAGGCAGCAGATGTATAAAATATATAGGTTTATTCATTCCATAACCCTACATTACCGAGAAAGCATTAATGCTTTCCCTGGGTCATGTCACCCTGTCCACCGAGGGTCATTTCCAAAAGCCCTGCCGTAATTGTTCGCATGGCAGGGGCGCCGTGTGATTTGTACCAAAAGAGGTGGATTTACTTTGTACAAGCTGTACCGTTGAGAGCTTAATGGATTTAACTCTCCTGATAAATAGTCTCTGCCGTGCATGGTCTGCAATTACTGTTGCAATGCTGAGTCGCTGCTGAAAGAGAAACACGGAAAGCGTGAACACAGTGCGGTTTCTAATTCTGAAACCAAGATCGACTGAAGAAATCATCAACAAAGAATAAATGGATTTCCAAAATTAAAAAATGCATGCGGGTTAAAAGGATTTAGGGGCTAATGCAAAACGCCCTTTTACTGTCGAGAATCAGACAATTCACAAAATTATAGGATTGTGACCTCAAAAGGAATTTTTACTATGTACATAATCCGTTTAAGAGTTGGAAAAAACTTTCTAACTCATTAAAGAGCTTTTGCCACCGGTTCCGAATTGCATATAGGAGGGGACGTGAAAGGTGCATTCCCCTCCAGTTGGAAGGCGGGATGTCTATTGCATGACGTACAGTTGTGTTCCCCTGCCCTGAGTGCACGACTTGGGGTATCTGGTATCCTCATTGTTGAAGTAGCCCTATCTTCACACTAACCCAGCGAGTGTGCTAAAGCTGGGCCTGTTCTGTGACATGAGTGAGGTACTGGACACGCCCTGTGACCTGGAGGGGTACAGCAAACTTGGTCTCATTTTATTGACAGTTGACTACTATCCCTCTCATGGGTTTAGCATGTAGAGCTGTGGTGGCATTGTATCACGTTTTGTGAATCCATATTTGTGACCAAACCTTTTTATCTGTGTCACTGAAGTGGAGGCTTACTGGCCCACCTGGGAAAATGTCTGCAACTGTGTGCTAGCACAGAATCTGAAGCTAACATCCCAAGGGAATTTTGTGCATGTCTGTGTATGTTGCATGTGTGGTACATGCATAATGTGCTTTCGTTATCTGGTCTAATGGATCCCAGAGAGATTCATTTAGAAGTCTCTCGACTGTTCTTGTGCATAAGAAGGAGGCAAGATTGTTTTTCCAGACAGTAGAAGGGTATTATGGACATTCCTGAAGCTGGATGAAGGAGACCTCAACACTGAAGTGGGGCAGAGGAGACAAAGCTCTTTTAGAAATTCAATTAGTCATGTGGCTGTGAGGAGCTTCTGGGTGGCCTTCCTCAATCACTGCCATTTAGTAGATGGTGGTGGTGAAGAGAGGGATTGCATACTCTGTTGTTCAGGATGAAAGGGACACTTTAGGTAAAGCCAACCCTTTGTCTTCCCCCCTATTCACTGGTCAATGTGATTGATGATAGACAGCTACAGAAAGCTCACTCCTCTTTGCGACTCTGTTGTGGGTGCTCCAGGTTGGAGACTACCCTGCTGTCAGGGGCATCACTCTACACCAGAGGTCTTCAAACTTTTTATTGCCGAGACCCCCCTGTCAAAATTTTGTAGGCGTAAGGACCCCCTCCTGACAAATATTTATGGAACCTGGTACTCCTCATCCTCTACAACCATAAACGTCCCCAATTCCCACAGCAAATCAATTTTATGGTGGGGAAACAATATTAAACAGTGTTTAGCAAACCAAAAGTTTGTGGGTGACTGTGGATTGGTATCAGAGGCTTATTACACAGTTCAAAAAGAATTACCCAAAAATTCACAATGGCACTTTTTTACAAATAAAACCTATTTTGGCAAAACTTATTTGGATGATAACACCATTCTGAACTCAAGTGATGAGTGTGCTTGCTTTTCTCCAGAGAGACAGTCAATCTATGATTGCACCTTATAAATACAAGTTTAACACCCAAATATAGCAATAAGCAACAGAACGGTGACCAGTCCCGCTCTGCCAAGGGCCCTTAGTGCGCAGCAACACGTGTCGCTGATTTTTAGTAACTAGTGAACCGGTTGAGCTATAAACACTTTTTTTGTTAAAATCAGCAGCTTATGTGGCAGATGATTGACTATATGACTTTTGAAGGTTTGCTTGTTTTGTAAAAAAGTGTTCACTGACTCAGTGTTGTAGCGGTAGCGCATGGTCCCTTAATCTGCCTCATATTTTAGGCAGCAGGCCTCGTATTTATGACTTATACAGACTATAAATGCTGACTTACCGAGAGCAGCACAAACAGCCTTGGTGCACAGATCTGCGGAGCCCTACGCAAAATTACATTTTCCTGTTTGAGTGCTCATTTTTCCCTAACAAGGGCTTTTGAGGGCACTATTTTTATATGGCCCCCTTTTGGGGTCATTTATTTATGCAGGCCGTAAGGCAGCTATTTTCAGTGGCCTTAGTCAGGGCCACTGGAATTATGCAGCAGGGGAGGCCCAAATTATGCAGCAGGGTTGGATAAATTATGTGGCAAGCAAAGGCAAATTATGCAGCACATTTTGGGAAAGTATCACTTCATTATTTCGACATTTCTAAACTTGTTAACACGGTCTGGGCATTAGTTGCAACTCATTAGTACCACTGTAACACCTAAACACAGCCATAAGTTACAGAATTATGACCAGTCAACCTTTACAAAGGAACTTCCACTGCGCAGCAACACCTGTTGCTTTGTTTTTAATAACTTTTGAACCGTTTGAGCTCGAAACTATTTTATGTTAAAATCTGCATATTATGCAGATGATGATGGATTTTGTGGCAAAAGTAGAATTATATGAAAATCGCTGCAGCCGTATAATCACATAATTCCAGTGGCCCTGGCCTTAGTGTTGCACTAGCTCTGAGCACAACTTCACTGCCAGGCATCCCTGCTACTGACACATATGGTAGTGCTCCGCCCCATGTGTGACGTCTGACACGACGCTATGCTCCACGTTGAGCAGAGCAGATGGGTGACGCACTGGAGGACATGCAAGACACCACGCATCTCTTCCCTAAGCCTAGACAGCAGACTTCAAAACACCCAAAGCTCTGGCCGCCCACCCAGATTTCAGAAATACTGGGAGTACTTTTATTTATTTTAATTATGTGGTATTTCAAACTCGAATAACTGCTACAGTTGGTAAGTAATATACTCGAGGAAAATTCCTTGACAGAAATGTGCTTGAGAATAAACGGGCCACAATGATTTACAATAGATTTGCAATGCAATAGGTCTCGCATTTAAGCGAGTTTAAGCTATTGGATTGTAAATGACAATGCCTTTAATTTAAGTTTTAAAAACCAAAACATAAATAAAAGGCATTGTTATTTACAAAGCCAATAGCTTAAACTTGAGTAATTGCGAGACCTATTGCATTGCAAATGCTTGTTTTTCTTGCTCCTTACTGGCCTTCAACACCTCCTCCAGGATAGTAATCGCTATGTAAATATATTTACAATAAGAAGCGCGCACTTCACAGCTCATCCCAAAGCTTTCAGCGATTTGATCAATGAAAGCCAGTACCAGCTCCCAAGCATTCTTTACAGCTGCAAATTGCCCTTTACGTTTTCAGATTAACTCGTAGGGCATATTTCTATTCTTTTCAGGCAAGCAGGCATCCTGGAAGGAAACCTTGTTTAGCTGTCTGATCAGCTCCGGTTTCACATCACAAGAAAACACTCCCTGAATGGCATTGCAGCTTTTAGTATTTTAATTTTACAATGAACTGTCTGGGGACTTTTTTTTTCCAGAGTCCAGGCAGAAGTGAGGCCCGGGAATGCGCGACCCCCTTCTCATGACTCCACGACCCCCATGGGGGTCGCGCCCCACAGATTGAAGACCTCTGATCTACACAAAGGCTGTGTATGAAGAGCAGCGTGAAAAAACACCTTGAAGGGGAACCACTCCAAATCAATTCTAAAAGTGCAAACAGTAGGGTCACATCTCCTGTCTGCTTTCAATGTATAAAATGTTGGAGCCACTGACCCACTAGTTGTTCCAGTCCAAGTTCTTGTTGAGAAAGGAAGAGAGTACTCCAGAGAGTACTCAGAGGACTGCTGTGCAACCAGAGCTTGAGGCTGCCTGATAGCTAGCTTCCCAGAGGTGAGGCCACGTCACCTGAAATCCTGCCTTGCAGAAGAAGCTGTTCTTATGACCTAAAGTACTTAGAAGCCAGCCTGCCTACTGAGAGATGGATGGATCCGTCCAAACCCGCCGAATGTGCTACTATCCGGAGAGTGTCAGAAGCAGCAGGTCCCCAGTGCTGATATTGTGTGCCAGGAAAAAGGAGAACTGTGAAGAGTCATCGAGGACCCCTGTGAGTGGTGGCCAGTCTCTCCAGAATAGTAGTTCAGGAATTGAAGATCAGTGGCCAACCAGTACAAGGACAGCATCCGTGATCGACCTCGCCACCATAACCAGGAACTGTGTCCATGATGGACTGCGCTGCTGCAACCAGAACTGTACCAGCGGCAGACTTTGCCGCTGTGACATGTAACTGTGCCCGTGGTGGAGTTTGCCACCATAGCCAAGAACTGTGCCCATGGTTGTCACCACTGCCGCTTTCTAGAAGTGCACTCTGTGGTTGTCATTGTGCCGCAGTGACACCTGTGGTGGCCAAAAGGTGAGGGATCATCATGGGGTCCAGAAGCATGTGCAATGCCTGATGTGAGCTTGATCGATGCCCAGAAACTCCACTCACCAAGAGACTTCACTTGACAGACCCTGCTGCCTAACGCTGCTGTGGCCTACCTGGATTGAGTACACAAACAGAGAGACGGCCCATCTCGCTAATTTTAGTTATTCGATAGGTGTAGACTGAAGGATTCAGTCAAATTCTGCAAATCAATTGCCAAACAACATTCATTGAAACAGTTATCATATCTTTTTGTATTTCACATAAAGCAACCATAGAACAGAGCACAGTATTCCAACATAATTGCATTACTTTAAAACAATATCCATGGCATGACCCCTCATGATTTCAAGACAATCATGTAGTGATACCACAGTGAGCGAGCAACTAATGAGGTTTGTACCAGCGCGTGTCAGCACTGCACGCAAGTCAGATACAAAGAGTGGTTTGGGAACAGTCGGAGCTTACCTTCGGACCTAGAACAAATTCTTGCAAATAGTCTATGTGATGGTAGAAGTTCAGCGGGGCAAGGCTGTAGGTGGTGTCTGAGGACGAGGTGCCATCATCGGGGAGTCGCTGAAAGAAGTCGCAGTGAAGATATCCATGTTCATACTTAGGACCTGATTACTAGTCTGGCGGTGCAAGAGCTAGACTGCCCCGCCGGCAGCGCACTCCCGCCAAACCCGTGGGCGCATCGCCCGCCAGATTACGACATTTCATTCACTGACATGAGGTTCTTTGGCAGTCCCATGGTGGTTCCTATGAAATAGGCACCGCAATGAGAGCGTCAAAGGCAGTACCTGCATGGCATGGACTGGTGCAGTCCATGCCGTGCAGGTACGGGGGCGCATGCACACTGCATGCACCCCATGGCTCCTTTTAATTACAAAGTTACCTGTCCTATGGGCTGTCTAAGGCCTATTTTTGGAGTGACATATGTGTATTAAAATGAGATTTTAAGGATTGGCAAGAGGGTGATTTTACCAAGTGCATTTGGCAGTTTAAAACTGCATTCAGGCTGTAATGGCAGACCTGGGGCATGTTTTAACTGTCTACTTAAGAGGATGGCACAATAAGTGCTGCAGTCTGACTAGTAGCATTTAATTTGCAGGCTCTAGGTATATGGTATACCCCTCTACTCTACTTATAAGTAAATTAAATATAACAATTAGATGTAAACCAATTTTAGCACTGGTTAGCAGTGGTAAAGTGCACAGAATCCTAAGGCCAACAAAATGATTTCAGTAAAATAGGAAGGTGAAGGCAAACCGTTTGGGGTAAGACCATCCTAAGACTGACAGGTCTAACACTGTTTCATGACCAGGGCTGCAGAAACACAGGTTCATGTATACCCTCCATGAAAGAAAGGGCAAACCCACAATTCATTGACTTGCCCAAATTTAGAAGGATCCAGAAGTGGGCACTGTGGCAGAATGTTGACACCCTTCCAGAGAATAATCAGTCATTGTGCTGTGAACTGTCCCATTCCCATGATGTTTCTAGAGCCTTGACCCAGTATGTTTTCATTTGCCATCCCTATTAATAAATATGCCAATATATCTGTAGTAGCTGCCCACACAAAGAACCATATTCTGCAACTTATATGATGAACAGCGGTCCTTCAGCCTGATTTCACTTGCCTACCAACAGTTCTGAAAAATCCCAGCTGAGAACCTCAGCTCTGAAAGGACTGCAACCCCTAACTGAAGAAATGGTGAGTCCACACATCCAATCTTTGTCTTACCTCCAGCAGATTCAATATATTCAATCATTAACGGGAATTACATTTCCTACGTAAGACCACATCCCACTGAATTGAACAGTCAGGGGATGCTTTAATCATAGGATCTCACACAGCGATGGTGTTACTGCTTGGTACCTGTTGTCGGTGCTCATTTATTTGCATCAAAAGTAAATGGTTGTTTTACCTATCCCAAAACAAATTGGGTAATGAGAAAATATTTCTACTCCTTAGACTTGGAGATGACAAGAGGCATAGCATTACCAACAGATTTTTTGCAGTATTTTTACACGTCAATGTAAAACGCTGTCTTCTATTTGCAAAACATCATAGTGCATCAACATCAGAAAAGGGGCATCACTACAATCAGCAGAGTTTAGAGGAAACGAAGACTCTCCACACAGGTATTCGATGTCATCATAAGTGATTATCTCTGAGGATAAAATAGGGTGTTTACCAGGGATTGAAAGTTGCTTGCATGCGAGTTGATAGCGTAATAAGACATTGATGCATCTAATTCTTAACCAAGTTAATAGTTTCTCATTGGGAAGTGCTCTACTCACATAATGCATCAAATAGCATATCAGATGTGAATATCTTCAAAAAATATATATATGGGTATTAATTGCTTTCCTGGGACCCTTATTAATATGCAATTTGAGGGGAATGTATGTCGCATCTTCTCTTTATCATCAACATGTTTCTGCACTTCAAGGGCCCAAAATGGCATTCATCAGGATTCTCTTACTTCTGTAACAACTTCTGTTCTGGTATACTTTACCACAGTTACCTCATCATGGATCCATTGGCCTATGTTTGCTATCAGTACCCAAAGGTTTGCTGCAGAACACTGATACCTGCAGGAGATAAAGAGACGAAAAGGAATAATACAAATACAGGATGTTGATAGCTCGCATGCTCCTTGATTGGACATAAAAAGACAAATATGTGTAATTCAGAAAAATTAAGAAATTGTTATTTTGCTTTCCAAATAAAAATAAAATATTAATTTGTCATTGTTTGCCTCCACATCAAATGTCTTTTTATGTCTGGGTTTTGACAACTTAACTGTCAAACACACCTATAGGTAACACTATTCAAGGAGTGGGCTGTGGGTACGCCCCTTTCAACCATTGACATTCTTCAACCAACTGCTTTCAGACATTGGTTTAAGATTTTGTCAATGAGATTTATGCTCATGGCAGTAGAGTATTCATCTCCCACCTCATGGATCACTGGCACAATATCAAAATCAACAATATCATGCAATAAAAATATTGTTTACAAAAATATCCTTTCCTCTCCTTATAATGTTAAATACAAAAATAGCCCAAAAACATAATATCATGCTAATATCGTTAAAAAAATAAAAAATATAGTTTCTTAATATATATAGTTGAATATTTTAATATATACCATTATATAATGTTAATGAAATCAATCTCACCAATATTTAATACTACATATAAATGTATACTGATATAAACACACAAAGATATATGAGTGTGTATGTTTTTATATATATATATATATATATATATATATATATATATATATATATATATATATATATATATATATATATATATTCTTCACCAATTTCCTGAAAGGAATTTTACAACGCACTCCCGGATTTTACATTCTTCAATTAGTTTAATTTCAGGCAGACCGGTTTCAGCATCACGCCTTTTTCAATGCCTCTGGGTGTTTTTCAGTCACATTGCCCCCATTTAAATATCCATGTGTGCTTCCCCATTGGTTGTGAGAAGCGAGGTCAGTGATGACGGACAACAGTAATAGCAGTCCTGTCTGTTGTTATGTCCGCCATGTCAGCATGAAACATTTTCTTTATCTCTAAGTGAGTTTGGCTGTATGCTCGTGCATATCCATTGTAGTAATACCAGTCCCTAAGTGGGAACGAGCATGCAGTCCTCTTTTACACATCAAGCTGAATCTCACTCACCACACGGGGGCTCATTGAAGAATGTTCCTCGCCCTGCCGTGCTCCACTCAGCGCAGGGGTGAAAACACAAGTTCCTGTTTTGTAACTGGATTTCTTTCATTTTAGGTAAATGACGACTAAGTGCCGATGAATTTCACCTTACTGGTAAGTGGCGGCGGTTCAGGCAGTTCATAAAATACTCTCCATCAAATGCCACTCACTGCCGAACAGCTCGCGGGCGGGTGCCATTGTCGTGAAAGTGGCTTTCACGCAAAATTATTCTTCACCAATTTCCTGAAAGGAATTTTACAACGCACTCCCCGGATTTTACATGCTTCAATTAGTTTAATTTCAGGCAGACCAGTTTCAGCATCACGCCTTTTTCAATGCCTCTGGGTGTTTTTCAGTCACATTGCCCCCATTTAAATATCCATGTGTGCTTCCCCATTGGTTGTGAGAAGCGAGGTCAGTGATGACGGACAACAGTAATAGCAGTCCTGTCTGTTGTTACGTCCGCCATGTCAGCATGAAACATTTTCTTTATCTCTAAGTGAGTTTGGCTGCATGCTCATGCATATCCATTGTAGTAATACCAGTCCCTAAGTGGGAACGAGCATGCAGTCCTCTTTTACACATCAAGCTGAATCTCACTCACCACACGGGGGCTCATTGAAGAATATTCCTCGCCCTGCCGTGCTCCACTCAGCGCAGGGGTGAAAACACAAGTTCCTGTTTTGTAACTGGATTTCTTTCATTTTAGGTAAGATTAGTTTTTGGGTTTTTCATTATTTTATGTTTTATTTGTTTGGTAATTTATTTATTTAATGTTTTGCAATTGAATTGTCAATAATTTGCATGCCTAATGCAATATATATATATATATATATGCAAAGCAAATTTCATTCTTTCCAAAGAAAACTCCAGGACACTCTGGGATGCTGAATTAGTTTATTGGCAAAATTGCTCTCTACCAGCGTGTTTCGCCTTTCGGCTTGTTCACGGTATTGCCTGAGCTTCCATACTTCCGTTTACATACACATATTCATTAGCAGTGAGAAAGGACAAACATGGTATACACATAATGTTCTTGATTTTTCTAAGCGCCATTTTAAAATGTCAACGCTACACAGACAACTTAATTCATTATATTCTGAATGACTCAGTCACCTTGATTTATGAGGAGAATGTTCTTTACGGACAAGTGTAACTTATGCGATATTATATTAGAGGCATCTGTCACTGAATACAACAGCATGCAACTAAGAAGGGACAAGTACACTGGATAGTTCATATGTACAATGCATCTCTGGGCCCCATTTTGAAGTGGTAATCTTACACAGCATTGATTAATTCATTATCTATTGTCACAGCTAGTACAATGTTGTATTTACAAGCACAGGCTTTAAGAAAATAGTAAAAGGAGTCAAGCCCCAGTGGGCAAAATCACTGATAGTTTCATCTTTATAAGCAAAATAATCATCAAGTTCATATTTTAACACAGTTTATTAATCATGGTCATGAGGTTTGTTATGGTTATAAAGCCCAAGTGGGCGTTCCAATCACACATCCTTTCATAGTCATGGTGCTCAACTTTTCTGAACACTATGGGGCCAATTCCGATCTGGGTCGGAAAGCTCTCCGACCGATCCGGATCCGGATTGTTTTCGACCGAGCCGGACCCCTGCAGTCCGACCGAGCGAGTACGATGCGGCCGTATGCTGCCGGACTCATTTCGGTCGGACTCCCATTGAAGTCAATGGGAGCCGGTCGTACTCTGAGGTAAGAGTAGTAACAGGTATAGTGGCCAGGAGGTCTCTGGAGTCAGAGAGTGTGGTAGTGGTGGTAGAGGAGTATATTAGGGCAAAGTGGGAAGCAAAAGCCTCAGCAATCTTTTGCGGGTCTCTCAACAGCTCTCCAGTCTCTCCCTCTATGAGGGGCACCCATCTCTGTGCAGTGTCTCACCTCTCCAGCCATGCAAGCAGCTTCCCAGTTTTATCGCCCATCTCATAGATTTTGTGCAGGGTGGTCTTTTGTTTTGATCTAGCTGCCTCCGTTGCAGCTGTCTATAATCTTGTCTTTTCGTGCTGAGAGTGTGTATGGCTAGATCATCATCCGTGGTCGCCACCGTACCCTCCAGCCCCAGAATCTCCTGTTCTAAGGCCTCCAACCTTGCCCTCAACTCCTTCTTATGTCCTACCATTAATGAAAGCGCGTGGCCTTTGATAACTGCTCCAATTGCCCCCCACAGGATCTGTTGGGAATCAACCGTATTTGTGTTCTCCGCAAAGTAGTAATCCACCCCTTTTATAATTTCCATCTTAACTAACCCTGGGCGTAGTTTGCATAGTAGCACTTCACGTAGCTACGTGAAGTACATTTTGAACTACACGTAGCTGTGTGCTTGACTGCACTGTACAATAATTGCCAAAGGCATCTTGCACAGTGCAAGTTAAGATAAAATAAGTATCTCTGTCTTTATATGCTAAAATGCATATAGCATTTCACAAAAGTGAAATCAATAAATTAACAAGCAGTGAGAGAGGTGATGATTTTGGTATCCTCCCTAACCTAGGGAGAGAACCAAGCAGATGCCTTGAAAACAAAAAGCACATCTTTTGAACGATTCAGTGGTGGTCCCATCCTCTTAGGACCACCCCAAGCACAGTTATTGGCAAAAATACAATCCCAACCAAAGGCCCTGCAAAGCATTATGGGATGAGATTAGCAGTGGGCAGTGAATATTATAGTATCCAATATCAAAATAATTCTACAAAGAGCTGCAGTTCCACTAGTCGTTACTAGATGTCCCTCACGAGTCAAATGCAAAAGCTTCATGAAAGGGTTTCAATGCTTTTGCATTTGACTTCGTGAGGGACATCTAGTAACGACTAGTGGAACTGCAGCTTGATGTATTAATAATTTCAATGCTTTTGCATTTGACTCGTGAGGGACATCTAGTAACGACTAGTTGAACTGCAGCTCTTTTGTAGAATTATTTTGATATTGGACACTATAATATTCACTGCCCACTGCTAATCTCGTCCCATAATGCTTTGCAGGGCCTTTGGTTGGGATTGTATTTTTGCCCATAACTGTGCTTGGGGTGGTCCTAGGAGGAAGGGACCACCACTGAATCGTTCACATGATATGCTTTTTGTGTTCAAGGCATCTGCTTGGTCCTCCCCTAGGTTAGGGGAACCCAAAATCATCACCTCTCATTGCGTGATATTTTCATTGTCAAAGTTCACTTTTGTGAATTTGTTATATGCTTTTAGCATAGAAAATTGCTTTAACAAAGTATTTGTATGTGTTTAATATACTGCTGCTACGCTACGTCAATTAGCAGAGTTTTTTACTCTGCTACGTGCACTTTGCGTAGTAACACAAACTTTGCATGCTCCGTGAGCGTAGCAAAGTATTATGCCCAGGGTTAATCTTAACATGGGGGATTTTCAGGCACCATGGGTTTATCGTCAGGGTCGTGCGCCTATTCTCATGTGGTAATTCTATCTGGGTGAGGACAGGGGAGTGATCAGAGATGCCGAGCGCCAAGCACCCAGCCTCTGTAAAATTGGAAATATCACCGACATGCGTAAGCAGATGATCTATTCTAGATTGACTAACGTGGGTGCCCGAGTGGAATGTGTAGTGACGAGTATGGGGATAAAGGTGCTGCCAGATGTCAACCAGGCCAAAGGCTGAGAGGAAGTCTGCCAGTTGTGAGGTGTCATGTGGATCTCGTCGTGGGGGTCGTCGGTCGACCTGACCATCTACCATCAGGTTGAGATCGCCACCCAGTACCAAGGTTCCCACGGGGAGGTCCAGCAAGAACTTACCCAGATCGGCCAGTGTAGTTTTTTTCAATGCAGGGGGGACGTAGATCGAAAGTATATTGAGTGGCCTCCCTTCCCATGTCCTTGCCACTGCTGCAAATCTACCCTGGGCCTCTACCCATGTGTTATTTATTTTGTACAGGCATTGCTTGCGAATACGGATGCCTGTTCCTCTCGAACCAGAGGTAAAGCCCGCATGGGCTGCTAATCTATATTCCCATCTATCTAATGCTTTGCACGTGTTGCCTACCAGATGTGTCTCCTGCAACAGGGCGATGTCGGGGGCTTGCCGCTTAAGGTATTGAAGCACAACCCCTCTTTTTAATTTTTCCCCCCGCCCGTTGACGTTCCAAGTGAGAATACGGAGTGTTCTCGTCATAGTATTGTCCGACATGGTTTATGTGGGTGATGTGGGTCTCCTCTTGTCCAGGGTGTATGTGCGGTTTTTGGTTGGTGGTGTGAGTGGAGCGTTAGTCCTAGTTGTACTTGTGTAAATGTCATCACATCTCTCACTGCTGTCACAACAAGATAACAATAAAGAACTACCCAAACAATTACCCCCCCCCCAAGTTGTCCCTTCCCCTCCCTGCCTCCCTGCATTGCGGGCTCTGAACCTCCCGCCACCCAATCGTGCAAAGTGCCTATCGCCCACCCCTGGTATGCTTGGGTACATGATCCAACCCCACTCACGGAGTCCCTTGTTATTAGAACTAGGTATAACGTCATACAGGTTAAAACAAGCAGTTAACTATACCCCATCTCAAGCTGCAAATTATATCTTCGGAACATCCATTAGTAGCGCTGGTTGGCATTGGAGTCTTGGTATGACACAGTTCAATGCTAGGTTAAGCTTATTCGGGGTGAGGGCATTGGGGGCCTTAGATCTCTGGCTGTGGGCAAATGTCACTTTGCTTTCAATCCTCATGGTCTGATTCCAGTGAGCCTCGCGCTGTTTTGGTATCCGTCGAAGTTCCTGCGTGGCAGCCTAGTCTGTCCCTGTTTCCGCTGCCGTGACCTTCCTTACGATTCCGCTTTTCAACAGTGCACCATCCATTGAGCCAGTCCCATGCTTCCTCTGGACTATTGAAAAACCACGTCTTTCCCTCTGACTCTATACACAATTTTGCCAGAAACAACATGGCGTACTTGATTTCCTGATCACGCAGGGCCCGTTTCGCTTCTAGAAAGCTGCGACGCTGTCTTTGCACTTTAAGCGTGAAGTCTGGAAAAAATGTTATTTTGCTATTTTCGAGACTGACCGGAGGGGCCACTCGTGCTGTATGAAGTATTATGTCTCTGTGGCGAAAGTTAAATACTCTTGCAAGTATGGGCCGGGGCGGCGTACCGGGTTTTGGTCTTCCGCCCGGTACTGTATGCCCTCTTTCAATGGAAAAGTAGTTGGACAGGCCCTTGGGTTGAAGATGGTGCACCACCAGTTCCTCCATGAATAGGTCTCTGCCTGCCCCTCCGCCCGTTCTGGCACCCCAAGTATACGAATGTTATTGCGTCGCATCCTACCTTCGTAGTCGTCAAGCTGATTTTCCATTCTGTCCTGACCAGCTTGGAGATCTGCGACTTGGCTTTTAAGGAGGGCGTTATCTGTTGCTAAGGCATTGGAGGCGGATTCCACCTCCTTAATGCAATTGTTCATGTTGCGCATGTCAGCCCTAATTAATGAAACCTCCGAAGCGACGGTATCAATCCTGTTTAATAAGGATGTACGCACAGATGTTATTGCTGCCAGTATATCTTGCAGGGTGGGGTCTAGCTGTTCCCCTGACGGTTTAGGTGCTGCTTGTGCATCATCTGGTCCCTTTTGCCACGCATATTTGTCTAATTTGGTTTGCATCATATTACGGCCACCACGGCCGCTTGCCATTTTTGCTTAGTATGTGTTTCAATGCCAGTTGAGGAGTTCAGGCCGCACTGGCTGCTCTCCTCCGCCTGCTCAAGGGCCGAGACCCTGTCCGGCCTGTTGGAGTTCACCAGCTAGGCCTCCGCTGAGTGAGAGCCCCATCCGTCTTATTCTTGGCACCGTAGGGGGAGTACTTGGTAATGTCCTGCAGTTTACCCAGTCCCTGCCACAGTTCTCACCATTCCAGCTGTCACTGGAGGTGTATGCATGTCGACACCGCTCCACCGTGTCCGCTTATCTACCGGGCGCCACCTGCGGGAGTTGGATAATGCCTGCTATGCCAGCCGATTGCAGCGCTGATCACATACGGGGAGCCCTGCAGGGCGCGTTGATCTCTAAAGTTCCGCGGGGGCCAGGACAGCGAGAAGGCAGGTCCCTGTGTTGTTCTTGTTTCTGCTGCCCTCCGACGGTGAATAGTTCATTTCTTCTCCCGCAGTCACAGTTCCGTTGTCGCTGATCGGCCGGGGTTCGATGTGACGCATTCAGTGTCTCGCTCCTCGCTTGTGGGGATCAGGGCGAAACTCCGCTCACACACACTCAATCGTTTTGGCAGTTGGCTCGATTGATGCCTGAGTTGCGAGGACCTTGTGGGGTTAGTTACAGCTTTTCACGCTTGGATCATTTTGCATTTTCTGGGATTTTCCCGGAGTGGCACGCCGGAGCCGAGCTAATGCGCGGCCATTCCCCATGGCAGTTAGCCACACCCCCTGCGGCGTCTGCCTCCCTCCTTATTAAGGCAAGCTTCCTGTTACCTCCCAGGCTGTATGCTTTTGACAGTGCCTGTGTGAGTGGCTGTATGAGTCAGTGAGTGGGTGTGTAAGTGGGTGTATGGATAAGTGAGTGGGTATTTGAGGAGGTGTTTGGTTAAGTGAGTTGGTGTGTGAGGGGCTGTATTGGAGAATGAGTGTGTGAATGATAGTATGGGTGAGTGAGCAGATATAGGAGTGCTTGTATGGATGTGTGAATGGGTATATAAGTGGTTGTGTGGGTGTGTGAGTGAATGTGTGAGTGCTTATATGGTTGAATGAGTGGCAGTGTTTAGAGGCTGTATGGGTGAGTGAGTGGGTGTGTGAGTAGCTGTATAGGTGAGTGTGTGGCTTTCTAAGTAGCTGTATGGGTGAGTGACTGGTTGTATGAGTGGCTGTATGGGTGAGTGAATGGTTGTGTGAGTGGCTATATGAGTGAGTGAATGGGTGTGTAACTGGCTCTTTGGAGGAGTGAGTGGTTGTGTGAGTACTTGTATGGGTCTGTGAATGGGTATATGAGTGGCTGTGTGCATGTTTGAGTGTGTATATGAGAGGTTGTATTGGGGTGTGAGTGGGTGTGTGAGTGATTCTGTGGATGATGTCCTCAGTGATATCATCAGTGATATAATTTGAGATGTTATCAGTGATGTCACTGATCATGCCATGATTGATATAGCATGTGATGTCATAAGCAGTGCATTGCGGGGACATAAGTTATAGTTATCTCAGGTAACTATAACTGCTGAATTTCAATGTTTTCGTAGGAGTGAATACTGAGACTAACTATAACATCCCTGTAACCTTTGTTTTTTTCAGTGAATTTCTTAGGTTTTTTAATTCTATTTCCTAACTATAATGTCCCTGTAACCTTTGTTTTTGTTGGTGGATTTCTATTTTTTTTAATGTTATTTCCTAAGTATAACGTCCCTGTAACCTTTGTTTGTTTTAATGAATTTGCAAGGTTTTTTAAAATTTTATTTCATAACTGTAACCTGTAACCTTTAAGAGTGAGTGCATGAGTGTCTCAGTAAGTCTGTGAGTTGGTGTGAGAGTGTCCGAGTGGGTCTGTCAGTGGGTGTGTGAGTGGGTCAGGGAGTGGCTGCATAAGTGTCTCACTGGGTTTGTGAGTGTCTCCGTGGGTCTGTGAGTGGGTGAATGAGTGTATGAATGGGTGTCTGAAATGGTGCCTGAGTGTCTGAGTGGGTCTGTGAGTGGGTGTCAGAGAGTCTTAGTGGGTTTGTGAGTACCTCCATGAGTGTCTGAGTTATTCTGTCAGTGAGTGCATGAGTGTCTGTGTGCACCTGTGAGTCGGTGCATGAGTCTCTCAGTGGGTCTGTGAGTATGTGTACGAGTGTCTGAATGGGTCTGTGAGTGGCAGTGAGAGTGTCTGAGTGGGTCTGTCACTGAGTGCATGAGTGCCTGGGTGGTTTGTGTGTGGGTGTATGAGTGTCTGAGTGGGTCTATGATTGCATGTGAGAGTGTTTGAGTAGCTCTGTGAGTGGTTGTCTGAGTGGATCTGTGAGTGGGTGTATCAGTGTCTGAGTGGATCTGTCACGGGTGTGTGCGTGCCTGAGTATGTGAGAGGGTGTTTAAGTGTCTGTGTGGGCATGGCAGTAGCTGTGTGAGTAACTTGGCCACATAGGAACCGCACCTGCGACTTAATTCAACAACACTCCACAGTTTTGTGCAAAATATCTACCCAAGTGGAGTACTTTCTACTGGTTTATTATTAAGTGATACTTCCTTGGGTAAATGTCCAGGACTTATTCTACACTACCACTGCATAATGGAGCTTGAGGAAATGTCACCAGTGATCTTGTGTGTGTTTTGGCAATGTGATTGTTCCTGGTACATCTTTATCCAGAAATATGTCATAACATAAATCCTCATATAGAGAAGACAACAAGACTACAAAGACTTAAATCTCACCAAACAAGGATCTTTCTTCTTAACGATATGAAGCAAGTGCTTCTTTGTTTAGTGGAGATGTCCTCATATTCCTTGGCATCAACAAAGCCTCACCACAATTAGTGGGAAACGCGCTGGGAGGCAGCTTGTTGGGCTGTCCATCATCCTGGCAAAAGGCAGGAAGACCTTTGCATACTACTAAGGTGGGCAGGGCCAAACGCAAAGCTTCCAAGTGATTTGTACATTTAAATACTTGTATAAATTTAAAGGGAGAACCATGGACTCTGCTCTCACCAGGTAAGGACAAGAAAGAACCCATTCATCATGGTCACTACAGATTGTGCTCCAATAGCTCAGTGATGCATTCACATCTAAGAAGCATTTCAGATCATCTTTCAATATGGATTTGCTGAGAAAACACACTTACTGTTGGTGCCAGAGTGTCCAAGTGGGCTTGCGAGTGCCTCCATGAGTGTCTGAGTTAGTCTGTGAGTGAGTGCATGAGTGTCTAAGTGGGTGTGTGAGTGGGTTCATGAGTCTCTCAGTGGGTCTGTGAGTGGGTGTATACGTGTCTGAATGGGTTTTTGAGTGTCAGTGAGAGTGTCTGAGTGGGTCTGTGAGTGCGTGTATGAGTGCCTGAGTGGGTTTGTGTGTGGGTGCATGAGTGCCTTAGTGGGTCTATGATTGTATGTGAGAGTGTTTGAATAGCTCTGTGAGTGAGTCTGTGAGTCGGTGCATATGTCTCTCAGTGGGTCTGTGAGTGGGTACATGAGTGTCTGAATGGGTCTGTGAGTAGCAGTGAGAGTGTCTGAGTGGGTCTGTCAGTGAGTGCATGAGTGCTTGGGTGGGTTTGTGTGTGGGTGCCTGAGTGACTGAGTGGGTCTATGAGTGCATGTGAGAGTGTTTGAGTAGCTCTGTGAGTGGGTGTACGAGTGGATCTGTGAGTGGATGTGTGAGTTGGTATATCAGTGTCTGAGTGGATCTGTCAGTGGGTGTGTGCGTGCCTGAGTATGTGAGTGGGTGTTTAAGTGTCTGTGTGGGTGTGTCAGTAGCTGGGTGAGTGACTTGGCCACCAAGGAACCGCACCTGCAACCTAATTCAACAAGACTCCACAGTTTTGAGCAAAATATCTACCCAAATGGAGTGCTTTCCACTGGTTTATTACTAAGTGGTACTTCCTTGGGTAAATGTCCAGTACGTATTCTACACTACAGCTGCGTAAAGGAGCTTGAGGAAATGTCACCAGTGAGCTTGTGTGTGTTTTAGCAATGTGATTGGTCCTGGTGAGTCTTTATCCAGAAATATGACATAACATACATTCTCATACAGAGAAGACAGCAAGAGACTACAAAGATGTAAATCTCATCAAACTAGGTTCTTTCTTCGTAACTATATGAAGCAAGTGCTTCTTTGTTTGGTGGAGATGTCCTCATATTCCTTGGCATCAACAATGCCTCTCCACAATTGGTGGGAAATTAGCTGGGGGCAGTTTGTTGAGCTGTCCATCAACCTGGCAAAAGGCAGGAAGACCTTTGCATACTACTAAGGTGGACGGGGCCAAATGGCAAAGCTTCCAAGTGATTTGTACATTTGAATACTTGTAGAAATTTAAAGGGAGAACCATGGACTCTGCTCTCACCAGGTGAGGACACGAAAGAACCCATTCGTCACGGTCACTACAGATTGTGTTCCAATAGCTCAGTGATGCATTCACCTCTATGAAGCATTTCAGATCGTCTTTCAATATGGAATTGCTGAGAAAACAAACTTACTTGGCCTTCGCCAACCCTGAAGTTAGAGTCATTTATGCTTTACAGAAGAGGAGCTTCCGCTGGGGCATCTGCTTTGTTTATATTTGTAAGTGCTTCTTGTTGAGCTTTCATTTCTGGGAAATGAGCATCAGGGCCAGAACGGTCCTGGGAAGGCTATGCCCCAGGGCCCAGCCATGACTTAATGGGGAGGAGGGCTGCATGGCCCCCATACCCAGCCAATTTTGGCCCCAAAGACCCCATCCTCCAGGGCCTGGCCCTTTTCAATGGGGGAGGAGCACCATGCCACCCCCCTTCCCTGGCTGATTTTGGCCCTGGGAATCCCATCTCCAAGAGCCTGGCCAAAAATGAAGGGGGGATGGGGTCACGGTGTCCCCTCCCTGGGCGGATTTCGGCCCAGGGGACCCCATCCACTTGGGCCTGGCAACGTCTCACAGGGTGCCCTGGTCCCATCTGCATGTTGGGGACTGTGGGGGAGCCTTAAGGCCCCACGGTCTCAGCCAGCACCCTGCCTCATGCGGGGGCTGACATTGCTGTCACACAAAGGGAGCTGCTGCAAATGCAGCTGCCTGAATGTGAGAGCAATAGTTTCTTCTCTTTCCCTGCACGCATGTCTGCGGGCAGGGAAAGAGATGAAAACTCAGCTTCCGGCAAGCAGGAGCGTTTTAACAGCTCCCGCTTGCTGGTAGCGGAGTTTTTGCTTTTGCTTGGAGGGATTGGTCACAGCTCTTTTAAAGCAAAAGCAAATAGCCATGTCCCAGGGGTGGGCACCCTGGGACATAGCAGGAGCCAGCCCTAGGGGGTAATGGCCCCCATGGCCTTATATTGCCCAGGAGGAGGCCCCCTCTTTTCTTGTGAATTGGCCAGCCCCGGGGAGGTGGTGGTCTCTGCGGTTGTATATGGCCCAGGAAGAGGGCCACACGGCCCCCTCCTTCCTTTAAATAAAGTATTAGGCCTGAGGAGGTGGTGGTCCCCAGGGCCCCGGGTGGTTCGCACAGCTCCCCTCTCTATTTTTAAATTTAAAGCCCCGGGTAGGTGATGAAGCTTAGGGCCCAGGAGGGTCCACGTGTCCCCCAGCAATAATAGAAACATGAGCTCTGGGGAGGTGGTGGTCCCTTGGGCATAAATAAGCTCTAGGAGAGTAGCCCAATGACCCCCCTTAATAATTAAACTACACCATGAAGGAACGTGCTGCAGGCACTCTGATGGCGGCGGGAGGCTGTGTAGGCTCTCCAGTGAGCCTAACAGACCGCCCGCCGTGAGACCGTCGCCACACCGCCCACCCTGAATAAAGTTACAATCAGGCGGGCGGGTTCATCACGGGCTTGGCAGTCTTCCTGGGACCGCTGCAGTGGCAGTCCCAGTGAAAGACCACTAAACTCATTATAAGGCCTAAAGTAAGATAAATTAGTAATACATAATGTACTTAATTAATATCAATCACATACTTACTAAAAAATGAATAATTAATTATAAATGAATTATTACTTCATTAACTTCCCACCATATCCCCCTACAAATGCAACAACTGCTATGATACTATAAATTACTATTAGCAATTAAATCAAACATTCTAAATCGCTTAAAATGACATACTATATTTAAAAAAATGTATAACAATTATGCAAGCAATAGTAACACATAACATTAATGATCAACTAAAACAAATTAAAATAATTAAAAAACAATCATTTTACTTTTTAACAATATTAACAAGAACGATATTCTTAACAACAATAATACTTACCTGAAAAAACAATATTTCTGACAAAGACATTTGTGCATCATGATATTTTTGTATCATAATATGTTTTTTCATATATTTCTGTCTCACAATATTTAAAACTTGATATTTTGTCCAAATACCACCTCATGCTATAGGCTGTCTGCATATATACTTCCGCCTTCACTTCAGTGTTTGTATTGAACTGCTTGAGGGATTACTTTACAACTGTAACCCTTTCTGTGCGCTCTTGCTGGATCCCTCTCACACGTGCTGCTCTAATGTGTTATCTCTGCATGCACTGGCACATTAAATCTGACTGATTGGTTTTGCCAATGCTTGTTTTAAGGATGTTATGCCATATAGTTCCTTTAGAGTTCTTTTTTGAATGCTAAAGGCCTTCCTGATTTCAGACCATGATGCCTCGAAGAAGTTACAGATTCATCTTCATTCAATTGATTTGTTGTGAGTACAGTTTTCTAAAGGCGTAACGGATGAGCAGAAGAACCTTTTGGCCTAGAGTGCGCTCACCTCAGAGACATGAATGTAATTGATTAACTTTTCATTTAAGCTTGATCATCACTTTCAGAATGTAAGTGGGAAAAAGGCAAAATGGAGATTAAGTGCCTGATTTAGAGTTTGGCAGATGGGATTCTCCATCACAATCGTGATGGATATCCTGTCTGCTGCATTAGAAGTTCCCTTGCATATAATGCACTTGTCATTAGGCTGACAGAATATTCCTCATGTTTGTGACGGAGTATCCAATCCACCATACTCTAAATTAGGCCCTAAGTCTGGATGGAAAAAAAGAGTCTCAACATAACCTAGATTGAAAGGTTGCAAAGACTTCTAACAATAGAAAACAAGAGAAGAGGATATCGCCAGATCAGTATCAGTTTCATGTAAATGAGAGCACTTAGGGGCATATTATCAAGAACGGCGTTAAAAATTATCGCCGCTTTAGCGGCAGAAAACTGCCGCTAAAGCGGCGATAATGGGCTTGATAATATGCCCTTGAGAATTCCAATAGAAGTCCATGTTCTGGTGTGAACATGGGCTCCTATTGGAATTCTCCCGGGCATATTATCAAGCCCATTATCGCCGCTTTAACGGCAGTTTTCTGCCGCTAAAGCGGCGATAATTTTATCGCCGTCCTTGATAATATGCCCCCACGTTTGGGAATATTCTTCTAAACCGAAGGCTTCTCCCAAAACTGCAGCCAAGTCACAAGCAGAAACGGAAAACAGGGATCTCTGCAGAGATGGAGGCTGCGTGACAGAAGTCCCAGTGCATGGTCTCTTATGATCCTGCGAAGCCCACAGTGTGATCAAGCTCTTTACTTGTCAGCTGTTATGGAACAGCTAGTAGAAAGATGCAGCTACATGTGCCGATCAGAAATAGCGCTCAAAAGAATTTTTATTAAGAACTAGTATGCCAAATCTATAATGCCTCCCACTACCAATAGGTAACACCCAAATTGGTCACAGCAATCAATATGAACACTTAACAGCTAAGCCCACCAAAATTCTTTTGGGGCAAATTTACTATGATTTTCCATCTCGGTTGCATCACTTTTATGGTGCAGCCCCGATGCAGAAACAGTTTTGGGTTTTACTAAGTTATGCAAAACCGCTTTGTATGTTTTCCAAAGGAACGCAACACAGCACATAGTGCTGCCTTGCATTATCTTGCAATGGGAAGGAGCTCCATTGGTGGAGCAGGGGCGCATGGACTTCATTTAGGGGTCACCAGGGGTCGCAGCTGCAACCCCTAACCTGCCCCCTGTGACCCCTGGCACTATCACTGAGACCCCTGGGCTACTGACAGACTGGCCATGGCTTGCATTAAGCATGCATTCCCTCAAGGTGCTTTTTAAAAAGTGTACAGAAAAGAAAAGCCCGGTGCTTGAAGAGGTTAAATAATTTCAGAATGCATGTGAAGTCATTCTGTGTGAGCAGAAGCAAAGAACAGATGTTGTGGAGAGTTCATGCACCTTAGTAATTACACTACATTTGGATGCTCACTTCAGTCAATAAGCTAGCTGTTCCGATTGCAGGACACCTGGTTGTGCCTCTCACCTCTAAATATTCAGGTAGACTTATAGCATGCATTATTTAGTTTAAATGTACATTAACTGATAGTGATGCTTCCCAGCCAATTTCACACACCACCTAGCAGTGCCGGGCAATTAACAGGCCATCCTGAGCGAAGCACCCTGATTTTCCTCACAGAACAGACAGGGCTACCTTCCACATCAGACCCTGCCTAGTGCTTTTCTCAAGAGGTCAGCTCAGACTTAGCTCCTGCTCCCTCAGTCCAAAGTAGAGCCCTGCTTTGCTTTTCTTTCAGTCTTTGCCCCCCTTTTTTCCTTTTCTAGGGTCGAGCCTGTGAGACCATGTACATGCATCAAACTTGCAAGACACTCATGTATCCAAAAAGGGCTTGGAACCTGCCTGTTGGTTTACCCATTTGCTCCAATCTGCCCCACTCCAATTTGCCCCACTCTTATCCTCCCAACTCTAATCTAAAACAATCTGCGTCACTCTAATCTGCCCCACTCCAAACTGCCAGTTCAGTCCACCCCACTCAATCCAGTCTATCCAGCCCACCACAATCCAATCCACCCCACCCCACCCACTCCAGTCCAATCCACCCCACTCCAATCCACCCCACCCCACCCCACTTCAATCCACCCCTTCCAGTCCATAATAATCCACCACCCTCCACTCTAATTCAACCCACTCCTAACCACCATACTCTAATCCAATCCACCCACCCCAATGCAATCCACCTCAACCCATTTCAATCCACCCCACTCCTATGCAATCCACCCCATCCAGTCCACCCACTCCACCCAATCCAACCCACTCTAACCCCAATCAAATCCCCCAATTGACTCCAATTCAATCCACCCCACTACCTCAATACACTCCAACCCACTCCACCCTATTCCAGCCCACTCCACTCTATGCCACTCCACATCACTCCACTGTAAGACGCTGCACTGTATGACACTGCACTCTACGACACTCATTGAACCACTGAACTCTATTCCCCGCTACTCAACTCTGTGACACTCCAGTCTACAACACTCTACTCCAACAAATCCAGTCTATGAGACTCTACTCCCCCTACTCCACTCTAGGACGCTCCACATCACTAACTTTTAGCCATGCTGAATAGCAGCCACACTAGTGTCCACATGGCAAAAACACATTGCCAAAGCCAATAGCTCTAGTATAGGCGAGACCAATTGGCTTGGCCTATGCTTGTAAACTCCTGTCAGAGCCCCCAATAGAATATAGCCAAAACAGCTACGAAAGATTAGTGGGGCACAAATTACCCTGGCAGACCTGCACACAAGGACAGCTCATGTAAAGGAGATAGCGGGGCTCTGGGTGACCTCAGGTGACAGGGGAAGAAAGGGGACATTATATATGTACAACTGTGAAACCTCAGCAACATAAAAAAAACTGCTCGAAGAGCTTGGCTCACTGTCTTAAGCCAGCTCAGTTAGGCAATGCTCCTGCTTAAGAGAATTGATGATAATATATTTTTGCTAATTGTTAAAATATAAACATTAGTGATTTATCTATTTTATTTACTCGTCATTAGCAGACATTAACACAGTATTATTGTACACCAAGGAAACACATCCAGCACTGGCAAATAAGGATTATGATTCTTGCCATATTGAGAAAATCCATTCCAGAGAAAGATGGTGCCTACACCTGGTTTATTACTACTGGCCCTGTCAGTTGTAAACATGGAATATGGTACCTCTTTTTTGTCAGCACAGAATGTTGGAAAGTATGCCCCCTGTTGCTGGATGTGGGCTTCACATGTGACTCTGTTGGTTTGCTCGTCCACTCTTTAGCGTGTCCTGAATTTTGGAACGTGTAATTGTGTATACTGCCTAAAACCAATCATCACATTGTAGGTGATTACATTTGTTTCTGTTGAATTTTCATATTAACCATGCAGTTATTATGGAAAGTCAGTGATGTCAATTCTTGTGATGTCCCCAGGATTAAGGTCACATGATATCACCTCCTGGAAAGATTCAGGGTCAAAGTCATATGATGTCACTTCCAGGGATGTCATTAAGGTCAAAAGGAGTGTGATATCACTTCCGCTACTCCAGGAATTTTAGTGAATCGACGTCCATGCAGGGGAGTTTCAATTGATCCATTCTTTTTTTTAAATATTTTTTTATTTTGAAATCCAAAAGTCAAATTTTTTAAATACAAACTTTTTCCCCCTCCTTTTTTCTTTAAGACCCCCCCTCCTACCTCCATCCCCCCACCCTTCCCCCCACAGTGACATTACATACATATAAGAAAAAAACGGATTCCACTAAGAGTATTCTCCGTGGCCTGATTATACACAAAGCGTGAAAAAGAGTAAATACATCTGCATTTCAATCAATATATTAAATGCAGTGCATTCTATAAAGTGCATAAGCGAGTTGGAAGAAATTCATTGGAGATGAGCCTAATGGTCAATTAAGCCACGGGGCATAAAGGAGGAAGATAATACATCACCAGTTGTATACTTATTGTGTGCGATCGATCCTATAAAGTGCGTGTGCAATTATCCCTTATTTGATCAACCCAGTTGGACAGATGCTCCCATATTTTAAGGCCCTTTTTCCGTGCCCTAGAACCTTTCTGGGCTTAAATGGATTTTTCCAAATTATAAATGGACAGCAGTCGGGCCAGCCACTGCTGAAAGACAGGAGGAAATGGATCCAGCCAGGCCGTGGAGACGTTAAGCTAAAAATAGCCATTGAGATGCATAATAATTCTCTTCCCTCATTGATACTCCCTCCCACTTGGATACCCAATTGGATTAGAGTTGGTGTCATTCATACATTTAGTCATAGTTTATCTCTAAAAAATTCCCCCATCTGATTAATAATCGTTGAAGGAGAAGCACAAGTTGCAAACATATGGACTATGTCTACTTTGTGAAGGGCACAACGTGGACAATGAATTCCTTTCCCTTTACCCCACTTTGAAATACAGTATGGAGTATAGTATAAAAAGAAACAGGGAGGGGTGTGGCCAACCATCATGGCCAACCGGTCGTAACTCCGATCGGCTCCGTGCCAGGCCCAGCCGCTCTTACAATTTGGAGGGCACTTACTATCCCCAAACTGGGTCGCCTGATGTCCTGAGGCGCCCGGAGCTGCGGGGGCTCCCCGGCGGAGAGTTTGGACCCCCTGGGGATGCGTGAGAGCTGAGACCGTTCCTGCCGCCGGAGCCCGCAGCGCGAGCCAAGATGGCGGCTCTCACCGCGCTTTGTCGCCAAGGAATTCACTGAGGCACCGGGACCTGCGGGGGGCTGCGCGGATGCTGAAGGGGAAGAAGGCTCCAGCGATCCCGCTTAATTAGCCCCGGAGGCCGATTTCAGCCGACGAAGGGCAGCGCCTGGTCCCATCATGATGGAAGCCGCGATCCCCCAGTTGCGGCCCCCGTTTGCGGAGGGGAGCCCCCGGTCGAGCGGAGGCTCATGAGGGCCTCTTCGGTTGATGACGCCAGGTACGGAGGGGAGAGGTGGGGCTCCCCCTACACATCAGTGGGCCCCCAGGAGTCACTTTAAACGAATGGTGCCTGACCTTAAGATGGCGGCGGTCAGGCACCTCTGCACAACCTCATGAGGAGGCCCTGGTTGGAGGCTACATATCCCTGATGGCTCTCCCTTCTTCAGCGAACTGTTTTCACCCCTGAGTGGGCCCTGTGCTAAATTCCAGCCCACCCCACAGTGGCATATCGAGTGTGGTCCCGGGTGAAGTGAGCAGCCTGGCATCTGGCCCGAGAGGTGCGGTGGTGCCGATCGACGAGGCCCCCACGAGGCCCTGAGTAGAGGGGCTGCCTTAGTGAGGTTGACCCCGAGCTGCGCTCAGGATTCAGTGCGGAGTAAGGGGTTGTTCCGCGAGGACCTTCAATATACCTGCGAGCAGTGAGCGGCAGAAAGGAGAGTAGCGAAGATCCCCGGGTCATGAGAGGCCTGCTCTCAGTGCTGAGCATCCCGGTCTCCGATCCGCCGTCTTAAACAGTGGTCCCTGGATGACGGTCCCAAGAGGATACGGGTCACCCTGGCCAAGCGCCTGCCCCTACAGTAAGGCGATCTCTGGGCCCTGAGATGTCTGACTTCAATGTCACTAAATACCCATCACCCGACAAGAAGGGATCTTTTGGCCACCGTGGGTGAGCAGAGTCGGGGTGTCGGGGAGTGTCTAGATCCCCCGCTTTTTTCTGAGGCGGGGAGGCCCCCCACCAGTGGTGGGCGTGGGTCCCTATGCCACCCAACAAGGCGCAGCCCATGAAAGTCTCCAGTTTTTTCTCCCACGCCGCCAAGGGGACAGCCAGCCAAGAGACAACGCGGACTGAAGGCAACATGGCGCTCACACGTGAAGATCTGATGGCCTCACTTTGTGAATTTAAACAAGAACTCAGAGACAATATCAAGGCTGATATGGGGCCTCTTTTGATGCGTTTAAGGCCGAAATGGGAGGCCGGCTGGTAGCCCTGCAATCAGATGTCGACTCAATTGGGGCCCGCGCTCTCGATCTTGAGGCAAAATGCCAGGAGCTGGAGGACCGCGTGCGACCCTTAGAGGCCCAATCTGGTGACCTGCGGGATCAGCTGAAAGCCACGGTGCTCAGATGCAAGGACCTTGAGAATCGCTCCCGCCGGGATAACATACGTGTGAGGGGCCTGGAAGAGGGTTGCGAAAGCCCAGATCTGGAGGCCTTTATGGTGGGGCTTTTTTCAGCGGTGCTCGGAGACTCTGAGCAGGAGGTTCGTCTGGAGCGTGTTCAAAGGGTGGGGCCACGAGCTCCGGGAGATTCCAGAAAACCCAGAGACGTGCTGGCCAAATTCAGCTCTTTTATAATCAAGGAGTTGGTCCTTCAGAAGGCGCGGGCCCTCGACAAAGTATCATTCCAGAACGCAGCATGTTCGCTGTACCAAGATGTAGCCCAAGCCACACTTGCTTGGCGCCAGCAGTTCCGACCCAACACTGCAAGGTGAAATACCGCTGGACTTATCCCTTTGGTTTAGCTTTTACACTAGACAACAAGAATTACAATTGCACAGAATTGGAGGAGACGGCGGCTGTTCTAGGTATCGAGGTGCCAGCCCCGACGCTGGCGGCGGAGTCGAGAGGTGTAGAGATGACAGCAAGCTCGAAGAAGCAGGGGGGGGCCCTGCTACAGTAGCGGAGAGCAGGCAAGAACACTACGGAATGAGGTGGGTCTTGATCTTTGTCGCTAAGAAGCTCTGTTCCGCTTGAGGATTCCATTATGACTTGTGGTTTGCAGACTTGTGCAGGGGCCCTGGGAACATGCCAAACCGACCTTAGATACTCCGACTTTTTTGATGAGGTGGTGGGAGGGAAGGGCTCGAACTTATCTGGCAGACTACAACGCTCAAAATCATTGTTAGCTATAATCCTATTTGTGCCTAAGTAGCTATTCTATGGGCCTCGGAGGCGGAACTTGAACCGCCCCAGTTATTGCTCGAAATTAGGTTCTCCTCTGTGATTGAGAACCCCCGAGCTCAAAATTATGGTTCGTATCTGTTAAGGTTCACTTTGTTTTGGTGTCACGGTACTTCTTGCGCTTTTTCTACATTGCGTTAGTGGCAGGGGAAGGAAGGGGACGGGGTTTTGAGAGCAACGACCCCAGGAGCGAAATTGGAGAGACAAGCTGCCAAGCCATATGTTGTCAGATGGGGGTTAACTGCTTGACCTGGAACGTAAAGGGTCTTAACTCCCCTAACAAGAGGCAACAGATCTGGAAATTCCTAAACGACCACCAGATTAAAATAGCTGCCCTGTAAGAGACACACCTCCCATGCAAGGAGGAACAACGATTGAAACATAGGGCCTACCCACAGATCTTTTGCTCCTCGGCACACACTAAACACAATGGGGTGGCGCTTCTCTTTCGCGCATCAATCCCATTTCTCTACCACGACACTAAAACGGACAAAGAAGGGAGGTTCTTGATGGTTAGGGGTGAAATACGGGGTACATTGTGCACTATTGCCACGATATATGCACCCAACGCAGGGCAACATGATTTCCTGTGCTCCTTCCTAGCCCTGCTGGAGGGATTCGCCAGGGGTGACATCTTACTGCTCAGAGACTTCAATCTGATATGGGACCCGGCCCTAGACACCACACATTCCCATAGAGCGGCGGGGGGGTATTTAGCAAACCACTTAAGGCTGCATTGCAGGGGTTGGGGCTAATAGATGCTTGGAGGGACGCCCATCCTGCGACTCGGTACTATTCCTTCTTCTCGCACTCACATAGGACATACTCCAGGATCGATCACGCATTTATTAGTCAGTCCCTTCTCCACTCAATAGCGGGTTCCCAGTTTCACCCGATTTGCCTATCTGATCACGCTACCCTAGAGCTAACCCTTGATTGGCCCACCCCCGCTCTAGGCTTGTCAGGTGGTATTTCCCCAACTTCCTTTGCAGAGACCGACTTCTTAGGGATGAGTTAAGAAAGGCAATCGCAGAGTTTTTTTACCTTAACGACCCGGCGCAAACCTCCCTGGCCAACAATTGGGAAGCCTTTAAGGCAGTTATTCGGGGAAAGTGTATCGAACTAGACGCCACCCTCAAAACACAATGTAAGGGGGAACGTCTTCAACTTGAAGGGGAACTCCGAAAGGCCGACTCTGACCATAAATCTAATCCCTCAATTCAATCCCTCCGTAAGGTTACGCAAGTTAAGGGGAAACTTCAGGCTATTTACACTAATAGGGCTGAAAAGACCCTTATGCGCTTACAAGCCCGCAGTTACGAGGGTGGAAACAAGGTTGGTTCACTATTGGCACGCCAACTGAGAGTGAGACAGGAAAAGGAGTACATTAAGCACATAGTTGATGGGAAGGGGATCTCCCACCAAAGTGAAATAGGGAAAGCCAAGGCCTTTGGGGAATTCTATTGCTCCTTGTATACTGCAGACTCGCTGGACGCACAGGCTCAGGATCAATACCTAGAGGCTCTGGACCTACCCCAGGTTCCGGCCTCCACAAATGAAGACTTAAGTAGCCCCATTTCCGCGGAAGAGGTCCAAAAGGCGATAGACTCCCTCGAGCTCCAAAAAGCGCCGGGGCCTGATGGTCTCAATGCCCACTTCTATCCTACCTTTGCGCCAGAATTAGTCCCCCGTCTTGTGCTGCTATTCAATTATATAACTGACAGACAAAAGGTGACCCCTTCTATGGGAGAGGCTCTGATCTCCGTCATCCCCAAGCCGGGGAAGGACCCCACTAGCTGCGCCTCTTACAGGCCTATAGCGCTCCTGAACTTGGACGCCAAGTTATACTCTAAAATACTGGCCTCGCGCTTGGAACGTTGGAAACGGGGTAAAGTGGTGCGGAGCGGGAAGGCTAAACCAGGAGCATTGTGTAAAGCATCCACGCAGCACACACAGGCGACACACCAGGCACACTACAAAAAGGAGACCACACCAGTTTGAGTAAGAAAAATAACATTTGTATTATGCAACAGCATAGCAGGTGGTAACCACAGTAGTCAACACGGCGCCAACCGGCACCCGGTAGATATAAACAGTGGGGACTATTTACAGTGCAGCGCCAATCGGGCCGCTGCCAGAACCAACATAAGCACAGGAATAAATGAAAGTCCATAAGCAACAATATTAGACGCACAATCCTCCTCAACATGAAGGCATAAACCTGGGGCATCTAAACAACGCTTTATGCATCACATCAGGCCCCCACTCAAGTTTAGCATCAGGCGTAACCTACGCCTAAAGGATCATTGGTGCATAACCATCAGCAATGTACACCCTAGGAAAAAGCATTGGGCACATTAGCACAAATCATGTGAGCATTAGACATACGAATAAAGCATCATTGCCGTAGCCTGCAAGCACGAGCCTGAACCACGTTGGCATGAAAGCATTAAACATGCACAATAGGCATAATCACATGCATTAGGCATCCTTGTGGGCATGAACATTAGGCGGAACGCCAACAGCATCGGGCATACACATGAAGCCTAGAATGAAAACATCCGGTCAGGCATATAAACACACTATGCGCATGAAGGCATACATCAGCAGTGGGCATCATCCTCAGTGTAGGAGCATTAGGCGTTATCATTAGGCATCACTCCCATTAGCATAAACCCAGGGGGCATCTCAATAGCACCTTATGCATAACCATACTACCAGGGGGCATAAGCCACATTAGCCGCATGAGGTATGGCACATGAGGCCTTCCCATAACCTTAGCAGGGCTCCCCTTAGAACACAATAGGCCTAAAATCAGCACTGCAAACTTGAGGGAAAAGCATTAGGTATCATCCTAGGTACAAATGCATCGTACAATCCTATTCTGCAATAAATCACTTGGGGCAATGGGCCTCGCCAGCATAAACCCCGGTCACCCCAATCGGGGGCACAAGACTCTGAAACTGGGCCCAGGCCAACTGGCCTCTCTCAGGGGCTCAGAAGCCCTATGTCCCGCAAAGTCAGGGCAGCGAAAACAAAGGTGCGCAAAGCGCTAGGGCAGGAGGGTCTCTCACTCCTCTCTCTGTTCTCCTGGGTAATCCAATGCCCCCAAAAGAATACTGGCACCGGGGGCGGGCACCAGCAATGTGCCCCGACACAACCCCCCAACCACGGGATGACTGAGCCCCACTCACCACCGTGGGGTAATTGAAATATAGCGCTTAGACAGCACAGCGCTGCAGGCGCCAGCTCCTCTTCCCCTGGCACCTTGAATATAGCGCTTAGACAGCACAGCACTGCAGGCGTCAGCTCCTCTTCCCCGTGCACCTTGAATATAGCGCTTAGACAGCACAGCGCTGCAGGCGTCAGCTCCTCACTCCTGGCACTTTAGATGTAGCGCTTTGGAATCAGAGCGCTGCAGCCATCAGCTCCTCACTCCTGGCACTTTAGATGTAGCGCTTGCGATGGGTTCGGTCCCACCAGCTTCAGGGACAGCAGATAGCGCACCTCTTCTGGTAATCACGCAAATAGTCCCACTAGGCGCTAGAGTGCAGGCACAGCAGCACAGACACTTCAACTCTAGAAATATAGCGCTCTCTCAGCTCAGCGCTGCAGGTGTCAGCTCCTTACCTCCTGGGCAGTAAGATATAGCGCTCACCAGGTGCTGGGCTTAGGACGACAAGAGAGCAGGCAGGCAATACTGGGCAAGATCAGCAGGCAGTGGGTACTCATCAGAACAGGACAGCAGCTCCTAGAAGCAGTCATCTCCCATAAAGTGGCACTCCTCCTGACACAGCAGTCTTCACTCCAGTAAAGGGCTCTCACTGGCCCTGTGGACACCGGAGGGGTGCAGATGGGCACAGGGGCCAGCACACAGGCCCAATGTGGCGGTACCTCCTGGCAGAGTGTCCCCTCTCATTCAAGTCCACGCTCAGTCTGAGCACATGGAGGCACAGCCCCCCTCACCCCACCTACCAGAAAGGGCTGGAAGCTTCTGGAAGGTTCCCTGGGAAACCGGTCCCAACTGGTTTAGGGGAGGTGTAGAGCACCCTGTCTGCCAGACTTCCTTCCAAAAGCTGGGGCTGGGTGACAGACAACTAGACCGGCAACCCACCTCAGGCAGGCGGCACAAGCAGACAGAAATGGCGTCCATTTTAAAAGTAACATTGCTTTACAACAGTACAAATAAATCTGCGCTCGCCATTGTGCAGTAGGTATTATTTCACACATGGTAAAAAGGCTAGGGGGGAAAAGCGAAAGATTTTAGGACAATAAGGGCCAAGTCCAACACAACCCCCTCCCAGCCAAAAGCCAGGGAAGACCGATCAATGCCTTGATGGGCTTCCGTGCTTAGGGCGAGAGAACTTGGACGCGGGCCCACAACTGCAGGAACACCCGCAGGTTCTTCTCCACTCTGGAACCCGATGGTTCCCTCTCTCAACTCTCCCTGAACCAACTAAGCCACCCCACTGATGCTCCCTAGTCGGTTGCGGCCAGGTCTGGCCCCTAGGCCACCCAGATGTCTCTGGCCCTTGCTGTCTCACAGAGTGGGGGGCAGTAGCCCCAGGCCCGTAGTACCCTTTGACCACTCTCCCTTTCCTCCGTGCAGTCCCAAACTGCCAATGGTCTTCCCACCTAGGGACCACACTCTCACACTGTCCACTAGGTAGGGGCGAGGCTCGCCTCCCCGTTCCTCTCCTTCTGGGGTTCCGCCCTCTCCTCCTATGCGGGGCACCCTCAGAACACCACTCTCTCACTCTTCCAGGGCCGTGACCCTGCAACCGCTCCCCCAACCCAGGGTCTAAACCCTTAGGTTGCCCCGGTGCCAGAGGCGAGTCCTCCCTCCCTCTGCACCCCCTCCCAGAGTTCTGCACCCTCCCAACTGGAGTAGCACCCCTGGAAGACAACTCCGGGGGGACACTGCTTACAGACGTCCCTCCCGCCAGGTCAGGCAATACCTGAACCGGGCCTCCCTACCCAGGATCGAAGCCCTGTGGTTGAGCCGGTGCCAGAGGCGAGTCCTTCCTCCCTCTGCACCCCCTTCCAGAGTTCCACACCCTCCCACCTGGAGAAGTACCGCTGGAAGTCAAACCGGTAGGGACCTTGATTACAAGTGCCCCTCCCTCCAGGTCAGGCAGCCCCTGAACCTGGCACCCCAGCCCAGGATCTAAACCCTGTGGCTGGGCAGACCCCAGAACCCCTGGAGCTCTGAATACAGACGCCCCAGGTTCTCCTGACACTGGGGGATCCCCTTCCATGGACGGCCCATCGGGACAGCCTAGGCTCCCAACCTGGGGTTCCCTTATGGAACTCTCCAGGCCCTGATTCCGCGTTGGGGCACCTCGGGACACCTCCCCGTCTCACTCCTTCCTATAGATAGGATGTGAGGCCCTACAACCCTCTCACTATCCTGGGACCTAGCTGGGCTATTCTCCACCTCTCCCACCTCGCTGGGTTGGGAGATCCCTGCACCACTCCCTTCAGGATCACTCCCCACTGCCCTCTCAGACTCTCTGGCACTCACCCAAAGGTCTGCCTCCCGTGCAAGCTCCCTGGGGTCGGAGAGCCCACACTGCAACAGGTGGTGGCGCAACCTGGGAAGACAACTCTTGAGCACATGCTCCCTGATAATCAGGCGGAACAGCTCTTCCCCATCTGTCACCGCGCCACACACCATCCACTCCTCCAGTGCAGTCCAACACACGTCCACATACTCCCCCCAAGACTGCTGGGACAGTTTCTTGCCGCCCCTAAATTCCAACCTGCCCCCCTCCTCCTGGGGATCAGGCACCATCTTCCGGGCTCTGGGAGTGGGACTCCCTACACTGGCTTCACTCTCGCTGCCACCACTCTGTCCCACCCTCACTGGTGAATCCAGACCGCAGAAACCACTCTCAGGGGACAACCTACCTCCCTGATCTAGTCTCTCCCTGGCGAAGGCCCTTTCAGCCTCAGCCATTCTCTCCTGTGCTAGGACCCTCTCGGTCTCTAGCCTCTTTTCTTCCACTCTCAGCTGCGCTAGCTCCACTCTGAGCCTTTCCAGCGCCAACTGATACTCCCTTTCTTCCCTCCTATCTACCCACTCTTCTGGGGACAGGGTAAGGGGTGGGGCAGTGCCCCTGGGGCTGGACCCAGCACGGGACTCCCTGTCTATGGTGTCCTCATTCGCTACCGGTGTCTCTGCCCTAACATCCTCTTCCTCCTCAAAGTCACCACCCTCCAGGGTTATGGACCGGGACCCCTCACTCTCAGAGTCCTCCTCACGGTCTCTACCAAATCCATCCCTTAAATATGCGGAGGGGTAATCGGAAAGGTCCCCGTGGGGCTCTAAGGGTTCTCCCCTTTTCAGGGCCTCATAGAGAAACAACTTCCTGCGCGTGTTGCCTACTGTGGGTATCCCTCTCTCTCGGCAGAGGTCTATCACCTCCTGCTCAGTGTACTCCCCCAGGCAATCCTCATCGTAGGTTAACCCCATCCTGGTGAGATACCCTCGGGATACACCACCCACAGTACAACAGGAAGACACAATCCCCAACACAACACTTCCAGGAGGAAATACAGTCAGCAAAACAGTCCCCAAATCTGTGGTTACTCTCAAGTGCACCCTTTGTAGTGCAACCAGTTGTCGCTGTGGTACTGCGCAAACACAAGTCCTATCCCACCGCTGAGCACCAATGTTGGAAACGGGGTAGCGTGGTGCGGAGCGGGAAGGCTAAACCAGGAGCATTGTGTAAAGCATCCGCGCAGCACACACAGGCGACACACCAGGCACACTACAAAAAGGAGACCACACCAGTTTGAGTAAGAAAAATAACATTTGTATTATGCAACAGCATAGCAGGTGGTAACCACAGTAGTCAACACGGCGCCAACCGGCACCCGGTAGATATAAACAGTGGGGACTATTTACAGTGCAGCGCCAATCGGGCCGCTGCCAGAACCAACATAAGCACAGGAATAAATGAGAGTCCATAAGCAACAATATTAGGCGCACAATCCTCCTCAACATGAAGGCATAAACCTGGGGCATCTAAACAACGCTTTATGCATCACATCAGGCCCCCACTCAAGTTTAGCATCAGGCGTAACCTACGCCTAAAGGATCATTGGTGCATAACCATCAGCAATGTACACCCTAGGAAAAAGCATTGGGCACATTAGCACAAATCATGTGAGCATTAGACATACGAATAAAGCACCATTGCCGTAGCCTGCAAGCACGAGCCTGAACCACGTTGGCATGAAAGCATTAAACATGCACAATAGGCATAATCACATGCATTAGGCATCCTTGTGGGCATGAACATTAGGCGGAACGCCAACAGCATCGGGCATACACATGAAGCCTAGAATGAAAACATCCGGTCAGGCATATAAACACACTATGCGCATGAAGGCATACATCAGCAGTGGGCATCATCCTCAGTGTAGGAGCATTAGGCGTTATCATTAGGCATCACTCCCATTAGCATAAACCCAGGGGGCATCTCAATAGCACCTTATGCATAACCATACTACCAGGGGGCATAAGCCACATTAGCCGCATGAGGTATGGCACATGAGGCCTTCCCATAACCTTAGCAGGGCGCCCCTTAGAACACAATAGGCCTAAAATCAGCACTGCAAACTTGAGGGAAAAGCATTAGGTATCATCCTAGGTACAAATGCATCGTACAATCCTATTCTGCAATAAATCACTTGGGGCAATGGGCCTCGCCAGCATAAACCCCGGTCGCCCCAATCGGGGCACAACACTCTGAAACTGGGCCCAGGCCAACTGGCCTCTCTCAGGGGCTCAGAAGCCCTATGTCCCGCAAAGTCAGGGCAGCGAAAACAAAGGTGCGCAAAGCGCTAGGGCAGGAGGGTCTCTCACTCCTCTCTCTGTTCTCCTGGGTAATCCAATGCCCCCAAAAGAATACTGGCACCGGGGGCGGGCACCGGCAATGTGCCCCGACACACCCCCCAACCACGGGATGACTGAGCCCCACTCACCACCGCGGGGTAATTGAAATATAGCGCTTCTACAGCACAGCGCTGCATGCGCCAGCTCCTCTTCCCCTGGCACCTTGAATATAGCGCTTAGACAGCACAGCACTGCAGGCGTCAGCTCCTCTTCCCCGTGCACCGTGAATATAGCGCTTAGACAGCACAGCGCTGCAGGCGTCAGCTCCTCACTCCTGGCACTTTAGATGTAGCGCTTTGGAATCACAGCGCTGCAGGCATCAGCTCCTCACTCCTGGCACTTTAGATGTAGCGCTTGCGATGGGTTCGGTCCCACCAGCTTCAGGGACAGCAGATAGCGCACCTCTTCTGGTAATCACGCAAATAGTCCCACTAGGCGCTAGAGTGCAGGCAGAGCAGCACAGGCACTTCAACTCTAGAAATATAGCGCTCTCTCAGCTCAGCGCTGCAGGTGTCAGCTCCTTACCTCCTGGGCAGTAAGATATAGCGCTCACCAGGTGCTGGGCTTAGGACGGCAGGAGAGCAGGCAGGCAATACTGGGCAAGATCAGCAGGCAGTGGGTACTCATCAGAACAGGACAGCAGCTCCTAGAAGCAGTCATCTCCCATAAAGTGGCACTCCTCCTGACACAGCAGTCTTCACTCCAGTAAAGGGCTCTCACTGGCCCTGTGGACAGCGGAGGGGTGCAGATGGGCACAGGGGCCAGCACACAGGCCCAATGTGGCGGTACCTCCTGGCAGAGTGTCCCCTCTCATTCAGGTCCACGCTCAGTCTGAGCACATGGAGGCACAGCCCCCTCACCCCACCTACCAGAAAGGGCTGGAAGCTTCTGGAAGGTTCCCTGGGAAACCGGTCCCAACTGGTTTAGGGGAGGTGTAGAGCACCCTGTCTGCCAGACTTCCTTCCAAAAGCTGGGGCTGGGTGACAGACAACTAGACCGGCAACCCACCTCAGGCAGGCGGCACAAGCAGACAGAAATGGCGTCCATTTTAAAAGTAACATTGCTTTACAACAGTACAAATAAATCTGCGCACGCCATTGTGCAGTAGGTATTATTTCACACATGGTAAAAAGGCTAGGGGGAAAAGCGAAAGATTTTAGGACAATAAGGGCCAAGTCCAACACAACCCCTCCCAGCCAAAAGCCAGGGTAGACCGATCAATGCCTTGATGGGCTTCCGTGCTTAGGGCGAGAGAACTTGGACGCGGGCCCACAACTGCAGGAACACCCGCAGGTTCTTCTCCACTCTGGAACCCGATGGTTCCGTCTCTCAACTCTCCCTGAACCAACTAAGCCACCCCACTGGTGCTCCCTAGTTGGTTGCAGCCAGGACCGGGCCCTAGGCCATCCAGATGTCTCTGGCCCTGGCTGTCTCACAGAGTGGGGGGCAGTAGCCCCAGGCCCGTAGTACCCTTTGACCACTCTCCCTTTCCTCCGTGCAGTCCCAAACTGCCAATGGTCTTCCCACCTAGGGACCACACTCTCACACTGTCCACCAGGTAGGGGCGAGGCTCTCCTCCCCTTACCTCTCCTTCTGGGGTTCCGCCCTCTCCTCCTATGCGGGGCACCCTCAGAACACCACTCTCTCACTCTTCCAGGGCCGTGACCCTGCATCCGATCCACCAACCCAGGGTCTAAACCCTTAGGTTGCCCCGGTGCCAGAGGCGAGTCCTCCCTCCCTCTGCACCCCCTCCCAGAGTTCCGCACCCTCCCAACTGGAGAAGCACCCCTGGAAGACAACTCCGGGGGACACTGCTTACAGACGTCCCTCCCGCCAGGTCAGGCAATACCTGAACCGGGCCTCCCTACCCAGGATCGAAGCCCTGTGGTTGAGCCGGTGCCAGAGGCGAGTCCTTCCTCCCTCTGCACCCCCTTCCAGAGTTCCGCACCCTCCCACCTGGAGAAGTACCGCTGGAAGTCAAACCGGTAGGGACCTTGATTACAAGTGCCCCTCCCTCCAGGTCAGGCAGCCCCTGAACCTGGCACCCCAGCCCAGGATCTAAACCCTGTGGCTGGGCAGACCCCAGAACCCCTGGAGCTCTGAATACAGACGCCCCGGGTTCTCCTGACACTGGGGGATCCCCTTCCATGGATGGCCCATCGGGACAGCCTAGGATCCCAACCTGGGGTTCCCTTATGGAACTCTCCAGGCCCTGAGACTGCGGTTGGGGCACCTCGGGACACCTCCCCGTCTCACTCCTTCCTATAGATAGGATGTGAGGCCCTACAACCCTCTCACCTATCCTGGGACCTAGCTGGGCTATTCTCCACCTCGCCCACCTCGCTGGGTTGGAAGATCCCTGCACCACTCCCTTCAGGATCACTCCCCACTGCCCTCTCAGACTCTCTGGCACTCACCCAAAGGTCTGCCTCCCGTGCAAGCTCCATGGGGTCGGAGAGCCCACACTGCAACAGGTGGTGGCGCAACCTGGGAAGACAACTCTTGAGCACATGCTCCCTGATAATCAGGCGGAACAGCTCTTCCCCATCTGTCACCGCGCCACCCACCATCCACTCCTCCAGTGCAGTCCAACACACGTCCACATACTCCCCCCAAGACTGCTGGGACAGTTTCTTGCCGCCCCTAAATTCCAACCTGCCCCCTCCTCCTGGGGATCAGGCACCATCTTCCGGGCTCTGGGAGTGGGACTTCCTGCACTGGCTTCACTCCGCTGCCACCACTCGGATCCCACCCTCACTGGTGAATCCAGACCACAGACACCACTCTCAGGGGACAACCTACCTCCCTGAGCTAGTCTCTCCCTGGCGAAGGCCCTCTCAGCCTCAGCCATTCTCTCCTGTGCTAGGACCCTCTCGGTCTCTAGCCTCTTTCTTCCACTCTCAGCTGCGCTAGCTCCACTCTGAGCCTTTCCAGTGCCAGCTGATACTCCCTTTCTTCCCTCCTATCTACCCACTCTTCTGGGGACCGGGAAAGGGGTGGGGCAGTGCCCCTGGGGCTGGACCCAGCACGGGACTCCCTGTCTATGGTGTCCTCATTCGCTACTGGTGTCTCTGCCCTAACATCCTCTTCCTCCTGTTCAAGGATCCTAGCCACCCTCCAGGGTTATGGACCAGGACCCTCTCACTGCTCAGAGTCCTCTCACGGTCCCTACCAAATCCATCCCTCAAATATGCGGAGGGGTAATCAGGAAGGTCCCTGAGGGCTCTAGGGTTCTCCCTTTCAGGGCCTCATAGAGAAACAACTTCCTACGTGTTGCCTACTGTGGGTATCCCTCTCTCTCGACAGAGGTCTATCACCTCCTGCTCAGTGTACTCCCACAGGCAATCCTCATCGTAGGTTAGACCCCATCCTGGTGAGATACCCTCAGGGATACACGCACCCACAGTGCAACAGTGAAGAGCACAATCCTCAACACAACACTTCCAGGAGCGAAATACAGTCAGCAAAACAGTCCCCAAATCTGTGGTTACTCTTAAGTGCACCCTTTGTAGTGCAACCAGTTGTCGCTGTGGTACTGCGCAAACACAAGTCCTATCCCACCGCTGAGCACCAATGTTGGAAACGGGGTAGCGTGGTGCGGAGCGGGAAGGCTAAACCAGGAGCATTGTGTAAAGCATCCGCGCAGCACACACAGGCGACACACCAGGCACACTACAAAAAGGAGACCACACCAGTTTGAGTAAGAAAAATAACATTTGTATTATGCAACAGCATAGCAGGTGGTAACCACAGTAGTCAACACGGCGCCAACCGGCACCCGGTAGATATAAACAGTGGGGACTATTTACAGTGCAGCGCCAATCGGGCCGCTGCCAGAACCAACATAAGCACAGGAATAAATGAAAGTCCATAAGCAACAATATTAGGCGCACAATCCTCCTTAACATGAAGGCATAAACCTGGGGCATCTAAACAACGCTTTATGCATCACATCAGGCCCCCACTCAAGTTTAGCATCAGGCGTAACCTACGCCTAAAGGATCATTGGTGCATAACCATCAGCAATGTACACCCTAGGAAAAAGCATTGGGCACATTAGCACAAATCATGTGAGCATTAGACATACGAATAAAGCACCATTGCCGTAGCCTACAAGCACGAGCCTGAACCACGTTGGCATGAAAGCATTAAACATGCACAATAGGCATAATCACATGCATTAGGCATCCTTGTGGGCATGAACATTAGGCGGAACGCCAACAGCATCGGGCATACACATGAAGCCTAGAATGAAAACATCCGGTCAGGCATATAAACACACTATGCGCATGAAGGCATACATCAGCAGTGGGCATCATCCTCAGTGTAGGAGCATTAGGCGTTATCATTAGGCATCACTCCCATTAGCATAAACCCAGGGGGCATCTCAATAGCACCTTATGCATAACCATACTACCAGGGGGCATAAGCCACATTAGCCGCATGAGGTATGGCACATGAGGCCTTCCCATAACCTTAGCAGGGCGCCCCCTTAGAACACAATAGGCCTAAAATCAGCACTGCAAACTTGAGGGAAAAGCATTAGGTATCATCCTAGGTACAAATGCATCGTACAACCCTATTCTGCAATAAATCACTTGGGGCAATGGGCCTCGCCAGCATAAACCCCGGTCGCCCCAATCGGGGCACAACACTCTGAAACTGGGCCCAGGCCAACTGGCCTCTCTCAGGGCTCAGAAGCCCTATGTCCCGCAAAGTCAGGGCAGCGAAAACAAAGGTGCGCAAAGCGCTAGGGCAGGAGGGTCTCTCACTCCTCTCTCTGTTCTCCTGGGTAATCCAATGCCCCCAAAAGAATACTGGCACCGGGGCGGGCACCAGCAATGTGCCCCGACACAACCCCCCAACCACGGGATGACTGAGCCCCACTCACCACCGCGGGGTAATTGAAATATAGCGCTTAGACAGCACAGCACAGCTGCAGGCGCCAGCTCCTCTTCCCTGGCACCTTGAATATAGCGCTTAGACAGCACAGCACTGCAGGCGTCAGCTCCTCTTCCCCGTGCACCTTGAATATAGCGCTTAGACAGCACAGCGCTGCAGGCGTCAGCTCCTCACTCCTGGCACTTTAGATGTAGCGCTTTGGAATCACAGCGCTGCAGGCATCAGCTCCTCACTCCTGGCACTTTAGATGTAGCGCTTGCGATGGGTTCGGTCCCACCAGCTTCAGGGACAGCAGATAGCGCACCTCTTCTGGTAATCACGCAAATAGTCCCACTAGGCGCTAGAGTGCAGGCACAGCAGCACAGGCACTTCAACTCTAGAAATATAGCGCTTTCTCAGCTCAGCGCTGCAGGTGTCAGCTCCTTACCTCCTGGGCAGTAAGATATAGCGCTCACCAGGTGCTGGGCTTAGGACGACATGAGAGCAGGCAGGCAATACTGGGCAAGATCAGCAGGCAGTGGGTACTCATCAGAACAGGACAGCAGCTCCTAGAAGCAGTCATCTCCCATAAAGTGGCACTCCTCCTGGCACAGCAGTCTTCACTCCAGTAAAGGGCTCTCACTGGCCCTGTGGACAGCGGAGGGGTGCAGATGGGCACAGGGGCCAGCACACAGGCCCAATGTGGCGGTACCTCCTGGCAGAGTGTCCCCTCTCATTCAGGTCCACGCTCAGTCTGAGCACATGGAGGCACAGCCCCCTCACCCCACCTACCAGAAAGGGCTGGAAGCTTCTGGAAGGTTCCCTGGGAAACCGGTCCCAACTGGTTTAGGGGAGGTGTAGAGCACCCTGTCTGCCAGACTTCCCTCCAAAAGCTGGGGCTGGGTGACAGACAACTAGACCGGCAACCCACCTCAGGCAGGCGGCACAAGCAGACAGAAATGGCGTCCATTTTAAAAGTAACATTGCTTTACAACAGTACAAATAAATCTGCGCACGCCATTGTGCAGTAGGTATTATTTCACACATGGTAAAAAGGCTAGGGGGAAAAGCGAAAGATTTTAGGACAATAAGGGCCAAGTCCAACACAACCCCCTCCCAGCCAAAAGCCAGGGAAGACCGATCAATGCCTTGATGGGCTTCCGTGCTTAGGGCGAGAGAACTTGGACGCGGGCCCACAACTGCAGGAACACCCGCAGGTTCTTCTCCACTCTGGAACCCGATGGTTCCCTCTCTCAACTCTCCCTGAACCAACTAAGCCACCCCACTGGTGCTCCCTAGTCGGTTGCGGCCAGGTCTGGCCCCTAGGCCACCCAGATGTCTCTGGCCCTTGCTGTCTCACAGAGTGGGGGGCAGTAGCCCCAGGCCCGTAGTACCCTTTGACCACTCTCCCTTTCCTCCGTGCAGTCCCAAACTGCCAATGGTCTTCCCACCTAGGGACCACACTCTCACACTGTCCACCAGGTAGGGGCGAGGCTCGCCTCCCCCTTCCTCTCCTTCTGGGGTTCCGCCCTCTCCTCCTATGCGGGGCACCCTCAGAACACCACTCTCTCACTCTTCCAGGGCCGTGACCCTGCAACCGCTCCCCCAACCCAGGGTCTAAACCCTTAGGTTGCCCCGGTGCCAGAGGCGATTCCTCCCTCCCTCTGCACCCCATCCCAGAGTTCTGCACCCTCCCAACTGGAGTAGCACCCCTGGAAGACAACTCCGGGGGGACACTGCTTACAGACGTCCCTCCCGCCAGGTCAGGCAATACCTGAACCGGGCCTCCCTACCCAGGATCGAAGCCCTGTGGTTGAGCCGGTGCCAGAGGCGAGTCCTTCCTCCCTCTGCACCCCCTTCCAGAGTTCCGCACCCTCCCACCTGGAGAAGTACCGCTGGAAGTCAAATCGGTAGGGACCTTGATTACAAGTGCCCCTCCCTCCAGGTCAGGCAGCCCCTGAACCTGGCACCCCAGCCCAGGATCTAAACCCTGTGGCTGGGCAGACCCCAGAACCCCTGGAGCTCTGAATACAGACGCCCCGGGTTCTCCTGACACTGGGGGATCCCCTTCCATGGACGGCCCATCGGGACAGCCTAGGCTCCCAACCTGGGGTTCCCTTATGGAACTCTCCAAGCCCTGAGACCGTGTTGGGGCACCTCGGGACACCTCCCCGTCTCACTCCTTCCTATAGATAGGATGTGAGGCCCTACAACCCTCTCACTATCCTGGGACCTAGCTGGGCTATTCTCCACCTCTCCCACCTCGCTGGGTTGGGAGATACCTGCACCACTCCCTTCAGGATCACTCCCCACTGCCCTCTCAGACTCTCTGGCACTCACCCAAAGGTCTGCCTCCCGTGCAAGCTCCCTGGGGTCGGAGAGCCCACACTGCAACAGGTGGTGGCGCAACCTGGGAAGACAACTCTTGAGCACATGCTCCCTGATAATCAGGCGGAACAGCTCTTCCCCATCTGTCACCGCGCCACACACCATCCACTCCTCCAGTGCAGTCCAACACACGTCCACATACTCCCCCCAAGACTGCTGGGACAGTTTCTTGCTGCCCCTAAATTCCAACCTGCCCCCCTCCTCCTGGGGATCAGGCACCATCTTCCGGGCTCTGGGAGTGGGACTCCCTACACTGGCTTCACTTTCGCTGCCACCACTGGGTCCCACCCTCACTGGTGAATCCAGACCGCAGAAACCACTCTCAGGGGACAACCTACCTCCCTGATCTAGTCTCTCCCTGGCGAAGGCCCTTTCAGCCTCAGCCATTCTCTCCTGTGCTAGGACCCTCTCGGTCTCTAGCCTCTTTTCTTCCACTCTCAGCTGCGCTAGCTCCACTCTGAGCCTTTCCAGCGCCAACTGATACTCCCTTTCTTCCCTCCTATCTACCCACTCTTCTGGGGACCGGGAAAGGGGTGGGGCAGTGCCCCTGGGGCTGGACCCAGCACGGGACTCCCTGTCTATGGTGTCCTCATTCGCTACCGGTGTCTCTGCCCTAAGATCCTCTTCCTCCTCAAAGTCACCACCCTCCAGGGTTATGGACCGGGACCCCTCACTCTCAGAGTCCTCCTCACGGTCTCTACCAAATCCATCCCTTAAATATGCGGAGGGGTAATCGGAAAGGTCCCCGTGGGGCTCTAAGGGTTCTCCCCTTTTCAGGGCCTCATAGAGAAACAACTTCCTGCGCGTGTTGCCTACTGTGGGTATCCCTCTCTCTCGGCAGAGGTCTATCACCTCCTGCTCAGTGTACTCCCCCAGGCAATCCTCATCGTAGGTTAACCCCATCCTGGTGAGATACCCTCGGGATACACCACCCACAGTACAACAGGAAGACACAATCCCCAACACAACACTTCCAGGAGGAAATACAGTCAGCAAAACAGTCCCCAAATCTGTGGTTACTCTCAAGTGCACCCTTTGTAGTGCAACCAGTTGTCGCTGTGGTACTGCGCAAACACAAGTCCTATCCCACCACTGAGCACCAATGTTGGAAACGGGGTAGCGTGGTGCGGAGCGGGAAGGCTAAACCAGGAGCATTGTGTAAAGCATCCGCGCAGCACACACAGGCGACACACCAGGCACACTACAAAAAGGAGACCACACCAGTTTGAGTAAGAAAAATAACATTTGTATTATGCAACAGCATAGCAGGTGGTAACCACAGTAGTCAACACGGCGCCAACCGGCACCCGGTAGATATAAACAGTGGGGACTATTTACAGTGCAGCGCCAATCGGGCCGCTGCCAGAACCAACATAAGCACAGGAATAAATGAAAGTCCATAAGCAACAATATTAGGCGCACAATCCTCCTCAACATGAAGGCATAAACCTGGGGCATCTAAACAATGCTTTATGCATCACATCAGGCCCCCACTCAAGTTTAGCATCAGGCGTAACCTACGCCTAAAGGATCATTGGTGCATAACCATCAGCAATGTACACCCTAGGAAAAAGCATTGGGCACATTAGCACAAATCATGTGAGCATTAGACATACGAATAAAGCACCATTGCCGTAGCCTGCAAGCACGAGCCTGAACCACGTTGGCATGAAAGCATTAAACATGCACAATAGGCATAATCACATGCATTAGGCATCCTTGTGGGCATGAACATTAGGCGGAACGCCAACAGCATCGGGCATACACATGAAGCCTAGAATGAAAACATCCGGTCAGGCATATAAACACACTGGGCCTGATTCACAGAACTAACTTACGTCAAAAACGTAAACGTAAACGTAAACGTAAAGTTAGTACGTTTTAGGTATTCACAGAATACACTTACTCATTTTGGTATTCACAGAATGAACTTACTCATTTCGGTATTCACAGAAATTAGGAGTCCTAAAGTTAGGACTACTAACTTCTGTGAATACCGAAATGAGTAAGTTCATTCTGGGCCTGATTCACAGAACTAACTTACGTCAAAAACGTAAACGTAAACGTAAAGTTAGTACTTTTTAGGTATTCACAGAATACACTTACTCATTTTGGTATTCACAGAATAAACTTACTCATTTCGGTATTCACAGAAATTAGGAGTCCTAAAGTTAGGACTACTAACTTCTGTGAATACCGAATAATAAGTGTCTATTCTGGGCCTGATTCACAGAACTAACTTACGTCAAAATCCTAAACTTACAACAATTTTGGTATTCACAGAATGAACTTACACATTTGGGTATTCACAGAATGAACTTACACATTTGGGTAGTTCACAGAATGAACTTACTACCATTTTGGTATTCACAGAATGAACTTACTCATTTTGGTATTCACAGAAGGCACTTACTCATCAATGAGTAAGTGCCTTCTGTGAATACCAAAATGTGTAAGTTACACAAAATGAGTAAGTTACACAAAATGTGTAAATTACACAAAATGAGTAAGTTACACAAAATGTGTAAGTGCCTTCTGTGAATACCAAAATGAGTAAGTTCATTCTGTGAATACCAAAATGAGTAAGTTCATTCTGTGAATACCAAAATTAGTAAGTTCATTCTGTGAATACCAAAATGAGTAAGTTCATTCTGTGAATACCAAAATGGTAGTAAGTTTAGGATTTTGTCGTAAGTTAGTTCTGTGAATCGGGCCCACTATGCGCATGAAGGCATACATCAGCAGTGGGCAACATCCTCAGTGTAGGAGCTTTAGGCGTTATCATTAGGCATCACTCCCATTAGCATAAACCCAGGGGGCATCTCAATAGCACCTTATGCATAACCATACTACCAAGGGGGCATAAGCCACATTAGCCGCATGAGGTATGGCACATGAGGCCTTCCCATAACCTTAGCAGGGCGCCCCTTAGAACACAATAGGCCTAAAATCAGCACTGCAAACTTGAGGGAAAAGCATTAGGTATCATCCTAGGTACAAATGCATCGTACAATCCTATTCTGCAATAAATCACTTGGGGCAATGGGCCTCGCCAGCATAAACCCCGGTCGCCCCAATCGGGGGCACAACACTCTGAAACTGGGCCCAGGCCAACTGGCCTCTCTCAGGGGCTCAGAAGCCCTATGTCCCGCAAAGTCAGGGCAGCGAAAACAAAGGTGCGCAAAGCGCTAGGGCAGGAGGGTCTCTCACTCTCTCTCTGTTCTCCTGGGTAATCCAATGCCCCCAAAAGAATACTGGCACCGGGGCGGGCACCGGCATGTGCCCCGACACACCCCCCAACCACGGGATGACTGAGCCCCACTCACCACCGCGGGGTAATTGAAATATTGCGCTTAGACAGCACAGCGCTGCAGGCGCCAGCTCCTCTTCCCTGGCACTCTGAATATAGCGCTTAGACAGCACAGCACTGCAGGCGTCAGCTCCTCTTCCCCGTGCACCTTGAATATAGCGCTTAGACAGCACAGCGCTGCAGGCGTCAGCTCCTCACTCCTGGCACTTTAGATGTAGCGCTTGGAATCACAGCGCTGCAGGCATCAGCTCCTCACTCCTGGCACTTTAGATGTAGCGCTTGCGATGGGTTCGGTCCCACCAGCTTCAGGGACAGCAGATAGCGCACTTTTTCTGGTAATCACGCAAAGAGTCCCACTAGGCGCTAGAGTGCAGGCAGAGCAGCACAGGCACTTCAACTCTAGAAATATAGCGCTCTCTCAGCTCAGCGCTGCAGGTGTCAGCTCCTTACCTCCTGGGCAGTAAGATATAGCGCTCACCAGGTGCTGGGCTTAGGACGACAGGAGAGCAGGCAGGCAATACTGGGCAAGATCAGCAGGCAGTGGGTACTCATCAGAACAGGACAGCAGCTCCTAGAAGCAGTCATCTCCCATAAAGTGGCACTCCTCCTGACACAGCAGTCTTCACTCCAGTAAAGGGCTCTCACTGGCCCTGTGGACAGCGGAGGGGTGCAGATGGGCACAGGGGCCAGCACACAGGCCCAATGTGGCGGTACCTCCTGGCAGAGTGTCCCCTCTCATTCAAGTCCACGCTCAGTCTGAGCACATGGAGGCACAGCCCCCTCACCCCACCTACCAGAAAGGGCTGGAAGCTTCTGGAAGGTTCCCTGGGAAACCGGTCCCAACTGGTTTAGGGGGAGGTGTAGAGCACCCTGTCTGCCAGACTTCCCTCCAAAAGCTGGGGCTGGGTGACAGACAACTAGACCGGCAACCCACTTCAGGCAGGCGGCACAAGCAGACAGAAATGGCGTCCATTTTAAAAGTAACATTGCTTTACAACAGTACAAATAAATCTGCGCTCGCCATTGTGCAGTAGGTATTATTTCACACATGGTAAAAAGGCTAGGGGGGAAAAGCGAAAGATTTTAGGACAATAAGGGCCAAGTCCAGCAAACATGTTATGCCGCTGCTTGTGCAGCCAGACCAGGCGGGCTTCATCAAAGGGAGGCAAACTCATGATAACCTTCGGAGAGTGGTCCACATTTTTGAGAAGGCACAGAGGAAGGCTATACCTACGGTACTTCTCTCGCTAGACGCAGAGAAGGCCTTTGAACGAGTGGACTGGGACTTTCTGACCCGTACACTACGAAGGTTTGGTTCTAATGAGACCTTTATTGGAATGATACGGGCGAACTACTCCGAGATCCAGAGTCTTAGTAAATGGGGTGGCTTCAGAACCCTTTAACCTTTCCCGGGGAACCAGACAGGGGTGCCCATTGTCCCCCTTGCTCTTTGCCCTGAGCATCGAACCTCTTGCGGAGCGCATTCGGTCCAATCCAGATATAGGGGGGTTCGTTTGTCACGGATGAGCACAAGATCTCTCTCTTTGCAGACGATCTGTTACTCCCAGTCACGAAGCTGCAATCTTCTCTCCCAGCGATTCAATCCGAGCTTGCCTCATATGAACAGGCCTCGGGATTTAAGGTGAACCTCTCGAAATCCTTCCTTCTTAACCTAACCGTACCTCAGGAGTCCATGGGACTATTGAAAAAGTGTCCCCTTTTCAGAGCGCGTGCAGAGACATCACATATCTTGGCATCAAACTCACCCCCAAGCTAGAGCATCTCTATGGAGCTAACTATCCGCCCTTGCTGCGCCAGCTTAAAGCTGACCTTTATAGGTGGAGGACTGCCTATCTCATGGATAGGGCGAGTCAATGCCATCAAAATTAATGTTCTCCCACGCTTGCTGAATCTCTTTCAGGGCTTCCCTATTCCTGTGGACTGGGCGCTTTTTTCTGAGTTGAAAACAATGATTACCAAGTTTATTTGGCAAGGGCAGAGAGCGCGACTTATTAATCGAGTGCTAATCAGGTCGAGAGAAGAGGGGGGCTTGGCTCTGCCAGACTTCTTGGGGTATTATAGAACAGCTCAACTTAGAGTGATTACTGAATGGTCCCTCCGAGAATCGGAAAAACTTTGGCTTCACATGGACCGACAAATAGTGGGTAGGATGATCTGGGACCTCCTGTGGAAGCAGAAACACAATCGCCCACGCAATGCCTATATTAGTACCCCTACGGCTACCACCTTAAGGGTCTGGGATGAGCTAGCTAGATCCACACCCATTACAACCTTCCCTTCCCCCTACACGCCCATCCACTTCAACCCCGAGTTTTCTCCGGCGCTACGGGAGGGGTCATTCGAGGCTTGGTGGGAGGGTGGCTGTCTCATGATCTCTCATCTGTTTGAACGAGGCAAGTTGATGACCTTCGCGGAATGTGTTAAAGCTTTTCACCTTCAGCCCTCAGAAGAATATCAGTACATGCAACTTAAGCATTGGGTTCTGCAGCCACAGATACGGCAGGCAGCCACTAGGGATTTACTTCCAATCGAAAAGTTCGCGTAGTCAGGAGCCTCTACGAGGGGGACCATCTCTTTCCTTTATTCACTCATACGGTCTCTGGGATTACACCACACCCCTAGGCACCAAAGGTTCTGGGATTCAATCTTAGCCGCCCCACTGGACAGGAAACAATGGACCTCACTATATAGGGACATTCCCAAGTATACTCGCTCCATGTTTTTAAGGGAGGCTCATTATAAAATTATGTACAATTGGTACCTGCACCCTCAGAGGCTACACACCATCTTCCCTAACTCCTCCGTTAGGTGCTGGAGGGGCTGTGGGCTACTGGGGGACTTCAAACATATCTGGTGGGACTGCCCGCGCTTCAAGCCCTTCTAGAAGGAAGTACTTTCCCAAATGAAAGTGATTCTGGGATATCCGATTCCGGACACACTAGAACACACTCTCCTGGGGATTAGGGATCCCACCCTGAAGCGCCAAATACAGGGGGACCATTTCGTGATGTGGCTGTGCCTCGGGGCCGCTAAGATGGCTGTGGCGGCTGCATGGAAGAAAGTGGAGGCCCCCTCTCTTACCCAATGGCATGCCAGGTTATGGTGCGCACTGGCAAAGGAAAGAATGGCAGACATTGTGGAAGATTCAAGGAAGGGGTTCGACTATGTGTGGGCTCCCTTGGTGGAATATCTATCGGAGGGGTTGCCCCTGTTTGCATGTGGGCCAGGGCTGCAAGGGGGGGTTCCAGGTGACGTGGGGACCCCCTCTCTTCATAGCACTGCCTTCACCTGCAATGGCATCTGATCCTTTTTTCTTTTTGACCGTGACACCATAGTTCCTGTTTTTTGTGTTTATTGTTTGGGAGTTAGGGGGTGAGGGGGTGAGGGGGAGGGGGGAAGGGAGGGATGAAAGTCAAAGACTTCGCTGACCTTCCATGAGAACTTGTTGACTTGTGCGATATGCGGGGTCCGTTGTAGACCTGGGAGATTCATGATGAGCATATTAAGGGATTGCTGAGTCCTAGTACACAAACTGTATATGATACTTTAACTTTCTGTAACTTTTGCCATATTCGATGCATTGGTGTCTCCTTCCAAAGCTTGGTTTTTTTGTGTACTGTCTTATCTTTGAAACCAATAAAAATATCTTTGACAAAAAAAAGAAACAGGTTTTATAAAATTGAACCTGCAGTTTAGCTGACATTAATGCTATCTGTGAAGTGGAAAAAGCATGATGGAACAGGATACCTGTAATGCCAAGTTTAGCCTGCCACTTTTCTGAATATTTCTCTATGTCATCCTTCATCAACTCATTCAGTAGACAGTATATAGTCCCGATACGAGGGGGGGGGACTCTGTTTCTTAGCTTCTCCATCAGTTCATTTTTTTACCATTTTCCCAGACCCACCCCTTTTCTTCTGTAAAAAGTCCCTTATCTTGTGGAATTTAAAAAACTCTGTATATGTGAGATGAAACGTTGTCTTAAGTTCATCGTACGTGACAAAACCTGGAACCGAATAAAAACACCCTATTTTGTTGATCCCAGACCTCAACCATCTAGCCATGTATGTATCCGAGAATATCTCTGGTAGGTGTGGGTTATTCTGTAGGGGAGTATAGAAATTGAGCCTACATAACCCAGAAGTTGACGAATAGGAGCCCATATTTTGTAAGCTGTCATGAGGGTCTTAAACCTAACCCTTTTATAGTACCCCATTTCTAACTGATGCCATAAGCATCCCCAGGCCTCAGTACCGATCAGCAATTGATACGGTGAGGGATGCAGTGGTGGATCATCACTGGGGGGATCCCTCAAACGGATCGTAAAGTGTGCTAGCGCCGTAGCCGAATAATATAGCTTTAGATTAGGTAAAGCCAACCACGTTCTGTGGGGAGTGTCAACCATTTGGCTGATCTTCTAGGTCTCGAGTAAACCCAAACGAATTGAGAGAAGATATTTTCAAAATTTTAAACCAGTAGTTAGGGAATAGAAGGGGAATGGTTCTCATCAGGTACAGCAGTTTGGGGAAGTAAACCATTTTGATTAAGTTGCACCTGCCTACCAACGTCAAATCCAACTTCCTCAGATTAAGCTTAATTTTTTCCGCTACAGGTGTTAGGTTCTCGTCCACAATGGTGTCCAAGTCCGCCTTAATTATAACTCCCAGATAATGACCACTCTCGACCACCCTACTGTCCGTTATTGAGACATGTTCATTGACTATCTGCATTTTTCCCCTGTTCAGGGAATACCCTGAAAGCTCCCCAAAGACTGCTGCTTCTTCCTGTATGGTTTTTATGGCTAGATCGGGATCCGGGGTAACCACCTCCACGTCGTCGGCGTATGCCAGAACAGAGGTACTGTGACCTTGCGTTATAACGGGGGGTATATTTGGATTACCTTCCAGTTTTTGTAAGAAGAGGTCAATAAACAGTGAAAAGAGCAGTGAAGAGCAGAGACAACCCTGCCGCGTCCCTCTTGTAATGCTCAAGGGTCCAGATGATTCCCCGTTTATACTGACTCTAGCCACAGGGTTTGTATACAAGGCCCTGACTGCCCTGATGAAGTTTAGGCCGATCTCCTTCCTCTGCATAAAGAGCCACAAAAAGTGCCAGGAAACCCTATCGAAAGCTTTCTCTGCATCAAGCAAAATTGCCGCCTTAGGGTCTCCTTATCACCTGTCCCACGTCAAATAAGGATATTATCCTTCTGATATGGTCAATGGTCCCCCTTCCGGGAATAAACCCATGTTGATAATTAATCACTATTTTATCGATTACTCTAGACAGTCGGGATGCCAATATCTTTGAATAACCTTTTGCATTTCAGTTGACCAAGGTAATAGGGTGATAGGAACCTGGCTCTTGTACAGGTTTATTCTTTTTGGGAAAAACAACAATTTTAGCTTCTGCCCATTACTGTGGTGGAATAGCCCCATTAAAAGTTTGAGTAAAGAGATCCATCAGTACGTCTTTTAACTGGTCTGCAAACGCCTTATAAAACTGAGTGTATTAGGTCTAGCCCCGCCGCTTTCCCAACTGATAAATTCGAGAATGCCAGAAGTATCTCATCCATCCCCAGAGGTGCTTCTAAGTCGTCTTTGTCTTCCTCCGTCTGTATGTTTGTGGACATTAGAGTTAAGAAGTTACTGATTGAGTGAAGTCGCTGAGGGCCCAGCCTCACGGGTTCCTCGGTATAAAGATTTTGATAGTATTTCTGGAAGGCTGCTTGGATCTCTTTAGGGCCGGTGACAGTACCCACATCAGGATCCCTAATATTAGTAACCTTCCTACGTACGTACTCCTTGTGGGTTCGTACCGCCAATTGGTGACCTATCTTCTCGCTGTTTTCGTAAACCTTTTCTTGATGGAATGTGGCTCTATCAATTGTTTTTTTCGTGAGGACATCATTAACCACTGCTTTAGCTATAGTGACCTCCATTTGGGCCTCACCTACCCCCTCCCCTGTCTGTACGGCCGCTACAAGTTTGAATTCTGCTTGAGCAAATCCTAGGTGCAGTTCCTGTAGCTTTCGTTTATCATCTTTCCCTTTATTTAAAGAAAATTGGATGGTCTCCCCCCGAATGCCGGCTTTAAGAGAATCCCAAACGTTAACTAAGGAGGTTGTGCCTATATTTACCCTCAGAGATCCCGGAATTTAATCCCTTATGTGTTTCTTGTATTTTTTGTCAAGGCGCAGAGCTCTCTCAAAGGTCCAGCTTAGGGAACTCGAACCTGCACCCATCCCTGCCAGTTCCAGTACAAGCGGATTATCGTCAGATAGAAGTCTGGGGTGTCTATCTATTTTGCATTTTGACTGAATCATGGAAGATACGAAAAAATAATCCAGTCGTGCATGTTTGTGATGGGGAGCAGAAAAAAAAGTAAACCCAACTTCTAGCGGCCTCCCCATTGCCCAGACATCCCTCAAGCCATGTGTACTACAAAAAAGTGAGAGCGCTTGAAACACTCTGGGTTTTCTCCCTGCGTACTTAAAGGTGGACTCCCAGTTATTTGGTAAGTTGACATTAAGATCTCCACAGAGGATGATAGGTAGAGGCCAATGTGCCAACTCGTTTGTTAGTCAATTAAAGGCCCCAGGATCGTCCACTATGGACCCATTAACAGAGCAGAGGGTAAAAGTGTCCGTTCCCGCTAAGTTACACTTAGTGATCACCCATCTCCCCATTGAGTCCACCCATGTCTGGGGGAACTGCATTCTATTGTGTCTGGCAAGTATGGCAACACCACGGGTACGTGATCCTTGAGTAGTCCCTCCTATCATCCTATAACCCAAATTTTTTAACAATCCCACCGTTGACTCTTCTATGTGAGTTTCCTGAAGGCAGACAATGTCGGCGCACAGTGATTGTAGCCCTAAATATACCCTCTGTCTTTTCTTGGCATCGTTTAGCCCACATATATTAATCGTGGCTATGCGAAGCTTCCCAGCACCCATCATCCGTTCCGCCATAGTATGCTGTGCAATCCTTGATCGCGCTAAAACTGCAAAAGTGCCCGGTCTCACAAATTAAACACCCAATGCAATCAAATTGTGTGGTTCCATTTATCCACCTTCCTACCCCCATCCCCCCGCCCCGCCTCCACCCCTCTCCTCGAAAAATGAGCAATCAGGCATGGCCTGAACGATGTGTCCCCAGCCCCCTACCCCCTACCCCCGCCACCCCTCTCTCAGCAGAATGAAAAAAAGAAGAGCAACCAATAAAGAAAAAAGCATCATTCTTTCCCCAGTTAGTCCTCCATCCCTGCTTCCTCCAAGCGATGACTTCGCAATTTCCTCCTAAATGTAATTAACATTATTTGACATTAGTGTTACTGTTCCCCGGGCTCAGTTCTGTCAAATATTCTTGGGCCTGTATCTCTGATGTAAAACTACGAACGTGCCCTCTGAAGATGACCTTTAACCTGGCCGGGTTTAGGAGGTAGACTTCGGCTCCGAACCTTTGGAAGGGTTTGATTAACTGCCGGAGGTGCCATCTTCATTCCACAGTGGCATGTGCGAAGTCTGGTTTAGCAAAAAATGACACCCCTTCAAAAGATTTTTCTGCTTTTGGGCATGCCTTGTCGTAAATGTGTTGCCTCAACAAAAAATTGCCAAAATAGACAAGCATAGCCTTGGACCCTTCGGATTCATTCTGTGGGTGTTTTCTCGCCACTAGGGGGAAGCGATGAGCTCGTTGGACCTCTGCATTCCAGTCCCATTTTGCTTGATCCGGGAAGGCTCCTCTTAGTAGACTAACCATGTAGTCCTTGGGTTAGCACCCTCCACCCCTTCGGGGATCCCAAGAAGACATAAGTTATTCCACCGCTGGCGGTTCTCCTGGTCCTCTAGTTTGAGTATTACATCAGCCAGAGCCGCACCCTGTGATGAGTTCTGAGCTTTCAGGGTTTCTACTTCAGTCTCCAGGGACTCTGTGCGGCCTTCGACAGTGGTCAATCAGTCCGCAAATTCTCCACAGACTTTGCTCAGTTTTCGCATCCCAACCTGCAGCTTCTTAGAGGCGACTCTTGCCCGTCAGCTTTCACTGCGGTTCTCTTTCTGCATTTGTTTAAGGGACAGAAAGATGGTGGTGAGAGATGGTTCTTGTCCCCCGGCTGCGAATCCTGCCACAGCATAGTCCCTGTCGCTTGTCCCAGGATCTTGAAATGAGAGCTGGGCATTGGAGTAGTCCCATTTCATCTGCTGCTTGCTGTACCCTAGCGAATCCTCCTTCCCCACCCTCCGGTGTTTCTTCTTTGAGGACTTTCTCTTTCTTTGCGTGTTTTGAGGGTTGTCCGGGGAAGCACTACTATCAGAGTCCAGAGAATGTTCACTTTCAGAAGATGAGCACTCCTGTTTAGATGAGTCCGAACCATCCGTCAAGGAGAAAAACTTCTCACCCCCCGGCCATTCGGGGGATAACGTTCCCATCTGTTTGTGACTTATATTCCCAGGTCCAGGCAGGGTAGTATCCTTAAATTTAGTTACACTGGGGGTCACCTCTCCCACCTCCCCTTGATCTACCTCTTGTGTGGCGGAACTCGTTTCCGCCCCCGGATTCAGGATGGAATTACCACTGTGTACATTTCCAGGGGTAATTGCGGGAGGATTATTACCCCTGCCCAACTTGACATTCCGATCCCCAGCGTTCCTAGGCACTACAGGCACTACAGAGGTTTCAGGTTGGGGATACTCCTCTCCTGATGTACGGTCAGCGCAGCTTAAGTTACTTTTGCTTGTATGTTCAACAGTTTTCCCATCCCCCCTAGCATGGGGGCAAACCAGGAGGCGATGGTTGCTTGGAGGGCCCCACCCTCCTGGAGCCCGTTACCTGACGGTGCCTTTGCTGTTTGTTTCCTCGCTCCTCCGGGCTCCCGTCTGGCCCTGCCAGAGTTCTCTCTTTGCTTGGGGTCCTTAGCTGCCTCCGGGGCCGCTCCTGCACTTCCACCACCTGTTAGTGTTGATCCAGTGGTCTGCGGTTTGGTGGACTTCGCTTTGCGCCCTGTCATGCTGAAAATCGTTCAGCCACCTCCCGGCCCGCAAAATAATTCGCGGAGCCACGGTCCGGACGCCGACCAGCCAGCGGCCTCCGCTATGATGTGTCAGCTGTGCACGGCCGCCTCGCGCGTTCCACAGCCTCCAGCTGCCATCGATCGTCCTGCCGGTCATTAGGTGGTGAGGGGAGTGGCGTGAGCGGGCAGTAGGTCTAGGTGATCGCCATCTTTGCCAGTAGCGGCTCGTGGAGGGAGTGCCGCGGGGCGGTGGGGCGGGGCGGGGGAGGAGCAGGGTGGGGGTAGTAAACTACGGCATACGGCCGAACAGAGGTAAGTAAACAAATAAATAAATAAAACGAATTTCGTTGCGCGCGCTGCATCGCATTTGGCAATGCAGTGCGCGCAATGAAATTCGTTTTATTTATTTATTTGTTTACTTACCTCTGTTCGGCCGTATGCTGTAGTTTACTACCCCCCACCCTGCTCCTCCCCCGCCCCGCCCCACCGCCCCGCAGCACTCCCTCCACGAGCCGCTACTGATCTTTGCTCCTAAAAAGCCCGTGTGGGTTGAGCTCAATGGATCCATTCATGGATATTGCTAGTAAACCCAGGTATACGTCCCAAGTGAGGCGTAGCAAGGAGAAATATCTTTATTTCACCTCATTATTTCCTGTTTCTGAGTGCGCTGCATTCTGTAACACACATAGAAAGAGGAATATGCCTCTAAACAATCATGCCCAATCCTGCTTGTAACGCTACGTTGGCGCTAGGCAATCTTGCAGTGCACCAGGGCTGGAAGAGAGCTGAAGAGCACTATATCTTACTAGAAATGGTTCTTTTCAGCTCTCTCCCATTCACCCAACACAGCACAGCAACTTCTTTTGCTGAACTGTGCTGCAATAATTGTAAGTAAATCTGGCTCATTATGTTTACCGTTAAACTGATACACGAAGAGAACAAAGCTTTTGGCCTGCTAAATGCCTCACAGTTTCAAGTCATATTAGGCATGCCCTAGTAGTACATAAGCTTTCTCAACACAAACTAGAGATCTAGGTCGTTGAATTCTGAAGAATAATTGCTTGCAGAGAAGAAGTTTGATACTCAACATGTGTCAGACGACCTGTTTCGAACCTCACAGCAGGATTTTTGGGATGTGTTTGGCAAGGTGAAAGGAAGCACGCTGCCCTCACATAATAATTTTATTTGCAGTATTGATTTCCAGCCGGGCTCCACAATCCCATGAAGACATTAGAATGCCATGACTGAGAAAAACGAAACAAGCTTTTCAAGACTTGGATAAAGGAAAATAACTCTCACTGAACCGGCATGGCTCTGAACATGCAGGCTCGGGCATCGCTCAGAAGTTCATCGTAGAACCAGGTTTTGAAGTAGGTAATGATGGTTAAAACTGCAGACCGTCCACTGACCTTTGGGATGTGAATTTCTGTACCTGTCAATATTTTCCTTGATGAGTTCATATAGTACTTAAATAAAATGAGAGTAGCAAGATTATGGATGAGCATCCCATAGCAGATGGCCATCCCATGGAAAGTCTGTACCTCTGAGACATTTTGAGAAACAGCACTAATTTTAACATTGAGCTTCTATGGGTCTGCTCCTAAATCTACCACTGGGAAGACATATTCAAAGGATTAAAGTTTGGACGTGATTAATTTGCATTTGTCCCTGTAGAGGCTGAGAAGGTGTTTTGATGCAGGGCGCTTTTTAATTTCAGGCAATGCTTTCTTTTCGTGGTGACATATATGATAGTTGTGTCAGTCACATTAAGGAACTAACTTCAAACATTAAGACTTTTTGTGCACCACTTCATTCACATCTTTTAGCTTTATTAAATAAAGCACAGTGATGCCCAGTGACTATGGGGCAGATTTACAAGCCCCTTGCGACATCTTTATGCCTCCGTTGCGTCACTTCTGTGACGCAGCGGCATCGTAAACAATGCGCCACGTTGCGACTTATTTACAACATGACGCATCTAGGAAGATGCGTCACGTTGTAAAGCCCTGCGCTACATTATACCTGCGTCAGGTATAATGTATGCAGGGTGGGCGTTCCCATGCAGGAAAGCCTCGTAAAAGTGACGCTACAAGATTTCACTGAGTCACTTTTACGACGCCACTGCGTCAAAACCTTGCGCCTCCTTGAAGCAGGCGTAAGGAGTGACCCAGCATGTTTGGAATAGGCATTCCTAACCATTGCTGGAGTTGCGTCGTACTTGCGACACAACTCCAGCAATGCGCTGCCCTTACGCCGAAAAGATGCATCACGCATCTGTCTATCCTTGGGCCACGGTGCGCCGCATTGTAAATGCGGCGCATCCATGGTGGCGCAAGGGTATTTTTACGTGTCGCAATTTAACAAGCGCATCCCTGCTAATATGCAGGGATGCCCCAGTTCTTGTAAATCTGCGCCTATGTCTTCAAGTACCAGTTTTTGCTTTGCTTGATGGGCAAAGCCAAGCCAACTTGTTGTCCTTCCTAATCACAGGCATTTTTCCCCATGGTTTGGGACCCATCTTTATGTGGCACCATATAAGTGCAGTAGTTTCAGTTGCTCCTAAACCTCATATCTTCCAACAGATGTTAAGTTTTCATGAGAGCATGACTGTGTTTCTATCTTGCCAGTCCTCCCCGGGTTTTTTCTTCTATGGCTTTGAAAGCAAAGGGCACCTCCAGGCGCACATTTCTGGTCTTAGATAATTCGAATGTAGGCCACTGCAGCCGCATGGCTTGAAATTCTATTTCAGGCTCAGTCAGTGTTTGTTCCATTAGTTTTGAAGTTTTCCACTCCACTTTTATCTGTTCTATTCCTTAGTGGTGGGTGAAATTCACATAATTTATTTTTGTGTATTGGCGTAAAATTTCTGACAAAATACGGAAAATAGGGGGGCTTATTTATAAGACCCTTGTACCGCCGCTGCGTCACTTTTTGTGATGCTCCAGTGGTGCAGGAGCCTGCTCCATATTTACCAGACAGCACTAAGCCACTTTTTTTGGCTTAATGCTGCCTTGTAAATATTGTTCCCTTGAACGCAGTGTTGCTGGAGTCGTTCCCAGCAACATCCATGGCTTTTTGACACTGCCCCAGATTAATGAGAAATCGTAACACTGAGGCAGTGCCAACAACTTACGCCTCCCCAGGGAAGGTGTAGGGGGAGGCACAACGAGGAGAAATAAAGATATTTATTTTTATTTCTCCTCGTTTTTCCTTTATCTATGTGAGCTGCATTCTGCCAATGTGTGACAAACATGGATTTTTTGCACTTGCACTTTCAGAGAGTAAGATTGCTTACATAATGCACCTGCACTTTACTACAATGAATGTTATACTATATTGTATTGGAATATTTATAGTAAATTCTGTGGGCACTTGATCTATGCACAAGCACTTTATTTAGAAGTCAGTTAATGACTGGTACAATAAGATTGTGGTCATATCAGAGAGGTGGTTAATCTTGATTAATTCAAATATGGAAGTGGAATATTGTGAATAAAAAAAGTAACATAAAAAACATAAAAGAGACAAAAATGAAAATATATATAAAAAAAAAAGTAAAAAGTAAAAAATAAAACAAAGTAATATTGAGGTTAAAGGTAATGGTGAAAGAAAATGAAAAATAGACAAATTGTGATTAACATTTGGGTTTTAAACATATTTGCCTAAAGAGTATGTTTTCCATGTTTAAAGTTTGCAGAACAACGTGACTGACTGTTTAAAAACAGTAGTGGGTACTACCAAAATGAGTTACAGCCAAGAGTAATAAACGTGCAAGAAGACATTTCCTGGCCTGTTGTGTTGGAGTCCGGTCATTTAATTTTTTAACTGGAATTGGTGATTATATATATATATATATATATATTCACTGAAAAAACCATAGGTTTTAGGGACAGTTATAGTTACTTGGACATTGCACTCGTACAAAACCCGTGAAATTCCCCCGTTATAGTTAGTTCAGCTAACTATAACTCGCTCCGCAATGCACTGCTGATGACGTCACATATTACATCACTCATGACATGGTCAGTGACATCACTGATGACATCACTGATGACATCTCAAATGACATCACTGATGACATCACTGATGACATCACTGATGACATCACTGATGACATCATCCAGTGACTGTGTGTTTCTGTAAAGTTTAAATATTTTTAATATATATAGGAAAAGACGTATTGAAGAATGAGTGGGTGTGTAAGTGTCTGTATGGATGATTTAGTAGGTGCGTGACTGACTCTATAAGTGAGTGATTTAACGTATCTTACTGAATGCATGGGTTAGTGACTAAACTGGATGAATGTCTGTATCCGTCTGTCTGTTGCTGTGTAAGTGGCTGCATGTGTTTGTGAATAGCTACATGAGTGTCTATATGAGTTATTGAATGCTTGTCTGAGTATCTGTATGGGTGCCTGAGTGTTTGTGTGGGAGGGGTGTGTGCAACTCTGTGCATAGATGTGTGAGTGGGTGATTCACTGGGTGAATGGTTTCAAGAGTGCGTCTGTGATAGACTGTATGGGTGGGTAAGTGTGTGTAAGAGTGTGTTAGTGAGTGAATGTATGTCCCAGTGGTACATGTGTGAGTAACTACATATGTGAAAGGCAGTATATATGTGTGTTGGAGTATATAAATAGCTATAAGCAAGAGTGAGTGATTGTGATAGTGGCTGTATGGATGAGTGTGTGCTTGTATCAGTGATTGTATAAGAGCGTAACAATGTGCTACTATTTGTATGAGTAAGTGAGCTGGTGTGTGTATAACTGTATAGGTGAGTAAATGGCAGTGTGTTTAATTATTTGCATGACTGATTAGGTGTGTGAGTATCTCTATGGATGAGTGGCGTTGTTTGAGTGTCTATATAGGAGTAAGAGTGCATATGATAGTCCTGTACTGAGTGACCGTAAGTATGAGTGACTGTACGGGTGAGTGAGTGGATGTGTGTGTGTAGACCTAAGAATCAGTGAGTGGGTATGTAGTTATTGGTGTTGGAGTGTCTATGGTTTTGTGAATGGCAGTCTGTAATTTAGAGTGGGTGTATCAAAGGTTATATTAGGGTGTGAGGAGGTGCATCAGATTATCACGTGGATGATGTCATCAGTGATGTCATTTGAGATGTCATCAGTGATGTCATCAGTGATGTCACTGACCATGTCATGAGTGATGTAATATGTGACGTCATCAGCAGTGCATTGCGGGGGCGCGAGTTATAGTTAGCTGAACTAACTATAACGGGGGAATTTCACGGGTTTTGTACGAGTGCAATGTCCAAGTAACTATAACTGTCCCTAAAACCTATGGTTTTTTCAGTGAATTTCAAAGGTTTTTTAAATGCTAATTTGTAACTATAACGTGTCTGAAACCTATGGTTTTTTCAGTGAATTTCAAAGGTTTTTAAATGCTAATTTGTAACTATAACGTGTCTGAAACCTATGGTTTTTTCAGTGAATTTCAAAGGTTTTTTAAATGCTAATTTCTAACTATAACGTGCCTGAAACCTACGGTTTTTTCAGTGAATTTCAAAGGTTTTGTAAATGACAATTTTTAAATGTATTAATTGTTATATTAATTTTTTTCATACTGATTTACTACATTTTTAGAAACAATTTTTTTTTACATATTTTATTTTTTAAATTACATTGTAATTACATTATACATTACATTACAAAAAATACTTTCTCAGAATGAATTACTTTAGTTTAAATACTTTGCAGATAGGCAATAGACTTTTAAGTACAGTAGTTACAGTTGTTGCAATGGGCAACACATTTTCAAACACAATGCAACATTCAGCTCAATGTGAATTTCTAGTTAAATGCAATTAGTTACTTTATGGATTACTTTTGTAACCACAGGACTGGATCCTAGATTCAGTCCTGGTACATCTTCTGTAAACAGTTGAGTAAAAGCGTTTTGGTTACAGTCGTGATTTTTAAGGAATATTATTGTATTTTAAAAGTTGACACTTAGAAACTTTTTCTCATAGAATCACCAATGTTATCCTATGGAAGGAAATTCACTTAGCAGGTAAAAACTGTTATCGTTACTTTTTCTTACTCAGTGTTGGATCCTGGATCCAGCACTGGTGCATCTCCTGTAAACAGTTGAAAGAATGCGTTTAAGTCATACAGGCGATTTTTAAGGAATATTTGTAGTTTGTGAAAATCAACACTTTGAAACTTTTTTGCTGAAAACCAGTCAATCTTAGCCTATGAAGGAAATTCAAGTTACCGGTAAGTACGGTTAAAATTACTTTTCAGGACCAGTACTGGGCTGAAAGATGCAGCACTGAGGTCTCTCCTGATAACAGGTGAGTAAATCGGAATTCGTATTTCGGCTGATTTTAGAGGAATATTTTAAAGTTCCAAAACTCCACACTTAGAAGAATTTCCAAGTGAAACCAGTCAATGTTAGCCTATGGAAGGAAATTCAAGTTACTGGTAAGTATGGTTAGAATTACTTTTCAGGACCAGTACTGGGCTGAAAGATACAGCACTGAGGTCTCTCCTGATAACAGGTGAGTAAATCGGAATTCGTATTTCGGCTGATTTTAGAGGAATATTTGCACAATGGTGAAGGGAGGGCGGGGCCTGAGGTGACATCTGTGCAAACGCGCCCCGTGGCGCGTTTTAAGTTGGGGGATTAAGTCCCCTTGAATCCTGAGGGTCCCTAGGGGCCAACTAGCCCACCAGGAACCTCCAATATGCGCCAGAGGCTGCGTTGCAGAGACGTGTAGAGAGGCCACACCCCTTTTACACCTCTCTGCAACGCAGCTCTGTGGCGCTTTCTGGATGTACCTGTTGGGCTAGTTGGCCCCCAGAGACCCTCAGGATTGAAGGGGATTTAATTCCCCATCTTAAAACGCGCCACGGGGCCTGTTTGCACACATGTCACCTGAAGCCCCGCCCCTCCCTTCACCACTGTGCAAACGCGCCCGTGGCGCGTTTTAAGTTGGGGGATTAAGTCCCCTTGAATCCTGAGGGTACCCGGAGTCCAACTAGCCCACCATATACCTCCAAAAGCGCCACAGAGCTGCGTTGCAGAGAGGTGTAAAAGGGGTGTGGCCTCTCTACACGTCTCTGCAACGCAGCCCCCTGGCGCATATTGGAGGTTCCTGGTGGGCTAGTTGGCCCCAGGGACCCCCAGTATTCAAGGGAATTCGTTCCCCCTCTGCAAACGCGCCAGGGGCGTGTTTGCAGAGTGGTGAAGGAAGGGGCGGGGCCTGCGGGCCCGATCGTTTTTTAATTTTTTTTTTTTTGTCCCCTGAAGGGGGGCTGTGTGGCCCCCCTTCCTTTTTCCTGATTTTATGCCCTGGGGACCCCATCCCCCAGGGCCTTACCCCTTTTTTTTTATTTTTAATTAAAAAAAACGGGAAGGGGCCGCGTGGCCCCCTTCCCTGGGCCTGTATTGGCCCCGGGGACCCCATCCCCCGGGGCATGGCCTTTTATTTTTATTCTTTGGAGGGGGCTGCGTGGCCCCCCTCCTCTGGCCATTTAAGGCCCCGGGGACCCCATCCCCGGGGCCGGCCTTTCCATTTTTTTAATTTTTTTAATTTTTCTTTTTTTGGGGAGGGGGCCGCGTGGCCCCCTCCTGGGCCACTACTTGCCCCGGGGACCCCATCCCCCGGGGCTGGCCCTCTCCGTTGGGGACTGTGGGGGGTCCCCAATCCCCCCACAGTCCCTCCGGCTCCCCACGTCCCTTGGGAGCCGGCATTGCTTTCCACATGGGAGCAGCTGACATGCTGCTCCCCATGTGGAAAGCAATGTGCTTTGGATATTGGAAGAGAGAGCAGGTTTCCCTGCTCTCTCTTCCAATATCCAAAGCAGTTTGCTATGGCAGGACGGGAGCCGCGAGGCTCCCGTCCTGCCATAGCAAACTACAGTGTCCCGGGGGTAGGCACCCCGGGACACTGCAGGAGCCGGCCCTGGGGGGTGGCAGTCCCCAGGGCCATCAAGGGCTCCAGGAGGGGGGCCGCGCGGCCCCCCTCCCTACATCAGCACAGCCCCGGGGAGGTGGTGGTCCCCGGGGCTTCGGGGGTCCAAAACGGACCCCCATTTTAATTTGTTAGTGCCCCGGGGAGGTGGCAGTCCCCAGGGCGTGTGGGGGGGCTGGAGCCCCCCACACAGGTTGTTAAATTAATTAAAAAAAAGCCCCGGGGAGGTGGTGGTCCCCGGGGCTGCGGGAGGGCTCAGAGCCCTCCTGCACCATTTTTTAAAAAAGCCCCGGGGGTGGCAGTCCCCGGGGCTTGGGGGCCCTTGAGGCCCCCACACATTAAATTATCCCCCCACCATGCCCCCGGGACTTGGGCCACCCGGGGGCCAATTAACATCGAGCGCGGGAGACCGCGCTTCGATTTTTTTTTTCGGCAGGATTCGCGCACCCTGAGCGCATCGTGCCGATTTTAAAAAAAAAATGCTTTTTTGCCCAGGGGGTCCTTGTGGGACCCCTGAGCAGGCCTAGGGGGTTAGGGTGTTTCTACCCTGCCCCCTTTGTGTGTTTTGAGCACTTGTTTCTTTTTTTTTTCTCGGCGGGATCCGCGCACCCTACGCGCATCCCGCCGATTTAAAAAAAAATATCTTTTCTGCCCAGGGGTCCTTGTGGGACCCCCTGAGCAGACCTAGAGGTCAGGGTGTTTCTACCCTGCCCCCTTTTGCGCTTTGCGCACTTGTTTCTGTCCCTCGGTTCTACCGAGGGACAAAATGGCTGCCAACACTTCTTGATTTGGAGTGTTGACAGCCAATTAGCATGCAGCTCGTGATCGGGAGGGTACGCGGATCCGACGCGCCCATAGATATATATGTGATTTTAATTGTGAATTTCTCAGGAACTACTGAACGGATTTACACCATTTTAGCAAAAGGCACCAGTCTGAACCAAGGGCTACCTCTTTGCCAAATTTGGGGTAATTCCGTTCAGCAGTTCGAGCTGTAGCTGCGACTAAAGGTTCCAATGGAAAAATGAATGGGGAAAACGCGTTTGGGACCCCCTTTTTCTCGGCCCCCGCTTGACATATCACCCCGAGACTTTCAGGGTAGGAGCGGACCGGAGCGCCCCAACAAGTTGGAAGCTTTTGCGAAGATTCGTCAACCGGCGCCAACGTTATTGCAAATAGAATGTCGCGGATTTCCTATGGATAATAGGTCCTAACTATAACTATCTACTGGCGACCGCCAGTAGATATATATATATATATATATATATATATATATATATATATATATATATATATATATATATATATATATATATATATATACTGGCCAGTAGATAGTTATAGTTAGGACCTATTTTCCATAGGAAATTCACAACATTCTATTTCCAATAACTTTGGCGCCGGTTGATGAATCTTCGCAAAATTTTCAAAACTCGTGGGGCGCTCCGGTCTGCTCGCATCCTGAAAGTTTTGAGGTGATTTGGCAAGCAGGGGCCGAGAAAAAAGGGGGGTCCCAAAACGTGTTTTCCCCATGAATTTTTCCATAGGAAACTTAAGACACGGCTACAGCCCGAACTGCTGAACGGAATTGCACCATATTTGGCAAAAAGGTAGCCCTTGGTTCAGAAAGAACCCTTTTTGTTAAATGGTGTAAATCCGTTCAGTAGTTGCTGAGAAAATCAAAAGTAAAAACACATATATATCTATGGCCGCGGAGGATCCGCGCACCCTACAGATTAGGATCCGCGCACCCTGCCGATCACGAGCTGCATTGTAATTGGTTGTGAACACTCTAAACCAGGAACTGTTGGTAGCCATCTTGTGCCTCGGTAGAAGCGAGGCACAAGATGGCAGTAAAATGAAGGCGTAAAGAAGAAGAGGGGGCAGGGTTGAAACACCCTGACCCCGTAGGTCTGCTTAGGGGGTCCTAGAAGGACTTCTAGGGCTAAAAATAGCATTTTTTTTTAAAAAAACACCGCGATACGCATAGGGTGCGCGGATCAAGCCGCGAAAATGAAAAAAAGGAAGCGCGGGCTCCCGCGCTTCGTTTAATTAAAGCCCCCGGGTGGGCCAGGTCCCGGGGGCATGTGAAAAAAAAGTGTGGGGGGGGCCCTAATCCCCCCCACACTGCCCCGGGGACCACCACCCCCGGGGCAAAGTATGAATATTTGCGGGGGCACACGGGCCCCCCCGCAGCCCCTGGGACCACCACCCCCGGGCTTTTAAAAAAAAATTAATTTAACCTGTGTGGGGGGGCTTGAGCCCCCCACACGCCCGGGACTGCCACCTCCCGGGGCACTAAATATTCAAAATAGGGGTCCGTTACGGACCCCAAGCCCCGGGGACCACCACCCCCGGGGCTTTACATTAAGTGGGAGGGGGGCCGCGCGGCCCCCTTCCTGGAGCCAATGATGGCCCTAGGGACCGCCACCCCCAGGGCCGGCTCCTGCAGTGTCTCGGGGTGCCCACCCCCGGGACACTGCTGTTAGCTATGGCAGGGCGGGAGCCTCGTGGCTCCCGCCCTGCCATAGCAAACTTGGTTTGGATTTTGAAAGAGAGAGCAGGGAAACCTGCTCTCTCTTTCAAAATGCAAACCAGATTGCTTTCCACATGGGGAGCTGCATGTTAGCAGCTCCCCATGTGGAAAGCAATGCCGGCTCCCAAAGGACGCGGGGAGCCGGCGGGACCGTGGGGGCATTGGGGCTCCCCCCACGGTCTCCATCATTATGTATAGGCCCCGGGGGATGGGGTCCCCGGGGAGAATATAAATTAGTGGTAGGAGCTAAAAAAAAAATTACGGAAAAATTTGGAGTCGCGACTCCAGCGTGGCGCTCAGCGCGGCCCCCTGGTGTGAACGCGTTGGGTGCGTGACTCCCAGCGCGGCCCCCTGGTGTGAACACGTTGGGTGCGTGACTCCCAGCGCGGCCCCCTGATGTGAACGCATCGGGTGCGCGACTCCCAGCGCGGGCCCCTGGTGTGAACGCGTAGGGTGCGCGACTCCAAACAAAAAAAAAAATATTTTTTTTAAAGATACATCAAGCATATATGTTTATATCTTGGGTGGCTCTAAAAAGAGCCCTTGTGTTTATTGAGAGATTTTGGTACCTACAAGTAAGTACCTATGCAGAGTCTAAAGTTGTTGAGGAAGACTCTGTTACCCTCATCTGTAAAAAGTACACCATCTCTCCTATAGATGCCATCCATATTAAAACGCAGATTGTTGTTGTAAATGGACCCCATCCTATAATCTCCGAGATAAGCTGACCATAGGTTTCAGACACGTTATAGTTAGAAATTAGCATTTAAAAAACCTTTGAAATTCACTGAAGAAAACCATAGGTTTCAGGCACGTTATAGTTAGAAATTAGCATTTAAAAAACCTTAGAAATTCACTCAAAAAACCATAGGTTTTAGGGACAGTTATAGTTAGTTGGACATTTCACTCGTACAAAACCATAGAAATTCCCCCGTTATAGTTAGTTCAGCTAACTATAACTCGCGCCCACGCAATGCACTGCTGATGTCACATATTACATCACTCATGACATGGTCAGTGACATCACTGATGACATCACTGATGACATCTCAAATGACATCACTGATGACATCACTGATGACATCATCCATGTGATAATTTGATGCATCTTCTCACACCCTAATATAACCTTTGATACACCCACTCTAAATTACAGACTGCCATTCTCAAAACCATAGACACTCCAACACCAATAACTACATACCCACTCACTGATTCTTAGGTCTACACACACATCCACTCACTCACCCGTACAGTCACTCATACTTACGGTCACTCAGTACAGGACTATCTTATGCACTCATACACCTACATAGACACTCACACACCGCCACTCATCCATAGAGGTACTCAAACACCTAGTCAGTCATGCAAATAATTAATCACACTGCCATTTACTCACCTATACAGTTATACACACACCAGCTCACTTACTCATACAAATACTAGCACATTCTTACGCTCTTATACAATCACTGATACAAGTACACACTCATCCATACAGCCACTCTCACAATCACACACTCTCACTTATAGCCATTTATATACTCCAACACACATATATACTGCCTTTCACATATGTAGTTACTCACACATGTACCACTGAGATATACATTCACTCACTAACACACCCATACACACACTCACCCACCCATACAGTCCATCACAGATGCACTCTTGAAACCATGCACCCAGTGAATCACCCACTCACACATCTATGCACAGAGTCACACACACCCCACCCACACAAACACTCAGGCACCCATACAGATACTCAGACAACCAATCAATAACTCATATAGACACTCATGTAGCTATTCACAAACCCATGCAGCCGCTTACACAGCAACAGACAGACGGATACAGACATTCACACAGTTTAGTCACTAACCCATGCATTCAGTAAGATACGTTTAATCACTCACTTATAGAGTCAGTCACGCACCTACTAAATCATCCATTCAGACACTTATACACCCACTCATTCTTCAATACGCCTTTCCCTATATATATTAAACATATTTAAACTTTACAGAAACACACAGTCACTGGATGATGTCATCAGTGATGTCATTTGAGATGTCATCAGTGATGTCACTGACCATGTCATGAGTGATGTAATATGTGACGTCATCAGCAGTGCATTGCGGGGCGCAAGTTATAGTTAGCTGAACTAATTATAACGGGGAATTTCTATGGTTTTGTACGAGTGAAATGTCCAACTAACTATAACTGTCCCTAAAACCTATGGTTTTTTCAGTGAATATATATTTATGTATATATATATATATATATATATATGTATATATATATATATATATATATATATATATATATATATATATATATATATATACATATACTGATATATATATATATATCACTCCACAAGGTTGCCCTCAATGAAGACGCCTGCACACGAGGAGTTGTCACCCTTTTATTGTCGTCGGCAGCAGAGTCAGCATACCACCTTGACTAATATCTTAAAATGCCATGCCCGACGCCTTTGCGGACATCCATGTGTCCTTGTTCACAGGCTTGCAGCAAAGAAACAACAGCCATAATGTGGAACACCTGATAAATACTGTCCAAGTCCCGCCCCAGTGGGCGTTGGCAAAATTGCCTCCTGGTACTTGTGGTTCCACGTAATATCAACCCCAGTGGGTGCTGCTGTATTGAAAGTCTCTTACCCCAGTGGGTTAAATCAAGGTTAGAAAACTGCTCCTGCTCCCCTTGTTCTCAGGCAATATGGGCTCCCTCGTTCTTTCAACGCTCACGATTACAGGCGCTGCAGAGCTGCCTACTCAGCAGCGGATGTCTTCGCGGCTGGACTGGCAGCTAAACATCACTCCACAATGTTGCCCTCAATGAAGACGCCTGCACACGAGGAGTTGTCACCCTTTTATTGTCGACGGCAGCAGAGTCAGCATACCACCTTGACTAATATCTTAAGATGCCATTAGTATGAAAACAAACACTTATTGAAAATGATGAACAGGCTGAAGTACTTGGTGTAACTGACAGCAATACCTTGAAAAAGGCACTTTGGAATAAACTGTGGAAACTGCTCAAACAAGAGCAGAGCAAGTGGTGGACAACGCTGCAAAAGTATGTAGAGACAGGTCGTGTCCCGAGAGGTCTCAGAATATTCATTATACCAACTTTCAACGACCCGACCTTGTGAATGAATGGGCAATGAACAACCATCGATGCTCTACTGTCATGTTAGAACTTCTTGTAAAGTATGCAAAAAAGGATTGTGATAGAATCACAATAGAAATTGATGAAGTAACAACCAAATAGAAAATGGCATGTGGAAATGATGAGTTCCAAACTGACATGACGAAAATGGAACAAAGATTGGACAAAATTGTGAGTGAAATAAAAGAGAAAAAACAGAGAAAATTTATGCGCGATTTAGTTGATTATGAAAAAAGGCAAATTTTAATATTTGCAAAACGATACGATCACCTGCGCACTACTATTCCGATAAATAAATCACAACCTGATCCAAGACATGCCACTGAAAGTCCTAATGAGCAAGATACAGGGAATCAAGATGACGTAACCACTGAAAATGAAACCAATGGAGAGGATACCATTAATCCAGCAAGCTCGGGAGTAAAAGACCGAATTTTAAAAGAATTTACACTGCTGGCCCTAGGAAGGATGGCAGCCCAAAACAAACAGAATGCCAGTGGGCAAAGAGGTCGCGGTCGCGGCGGAAGAGGAGACGGAAAATTAAACACCTTACAGAGAGAAGGAACAGAGAGTCCTGTGGGAACAAGAACAAGGGGGCAGAAAAAGCAACAAAAATAATGGATTTAAGGACTGTCATCAATCTATCTGGACGTGAACTCAGTGAAGCTGAGACTGAGGTACTAACATTTGGACTTTCTTTTTGCCCATCTGCAGAATTTGATTATACCCAGGGACGCATTGATCTATTCCAATTCACTAGGAAACTGAGACTTAAAAAATGGTTCGCTACCAAGGTTAAGGAAACTGTGACTGATTGTAATGAGATACCGAGTACGATTCAGATAAGTGATATACATCTGTTACACACCCTCCATGAGCTTGAAGGAGATCCTGAAATGGTTCAGGATCCATACATTAACTTGATTAACGAAAATATGAGATTGGACCTGAACCACAGTAATGGTTTTAGGCCCAAATCCATATTTCTTCCACACATTTCGAATAAAGCGATAGATGTATTTGAGGAGGGTGTATTTAAAGAATTAAAAAACCTTTCCAAACGAAGAAAATACAGTAGTAACAATCTATCTAATGCACATCGATTGGCTATACAAGCTCTTAAAAATGATGGAAGTATAGTGATAAAGAAGTCCGATAAGGGCGGTAATATTGTTGTGTTGTCCAAGGAAATGTATCTCAATGAGGGTAGGAACCAGGTTAACAATGTCACCAAGTATGAGAAGAGTACAAAAACCAAATATGATCTGGTGAATAAAAATTACCAGGAGCTGTTGGGGTAATGGAGGGAGAGAGGTTTGTTGGAACTTGAAGAATTTGACTTTTTAAGGTGTAAATGCCCCAAATTATCTGCACTTTATCTACTCCCGAAATTACATAAAGACAAGACAAACCCTCCAGGGAGACCCATTGTGTCGTCTCGAGGTAGTTGTCTTGAAAATACCTCCAACCGTTGGTGCAAAACCTTCCGTCTTTTTTGAAAGACTCTGGTGACTTTTTAAGGTTGATTAAGGACGTGGAATGGAATTCTGATTGCTTACTAATGTGTTTAGACGTAAACAGCCTTTACACTAGCATTCCCCATGAGTTGGGTATAAAAGCTTGCAGACACTTTTTGAGAAACAGGTCTTTATCTTTTTTATTTCACACTGAAATGTTGGCTGATATGATGTACGCTTGTTTGACGCAGAATTTCTTTACTTTTGATGGCCAAATTTACCGGCAGATACTTGGGACGGCGATGGGCACCTGCTTCGCCCCCAGTTTCGCAGGTTTATACCTGGGCTGGTGGGAGGAGCAGGTGGTCAGTAACCTTGACCAATATAAAGAACATGTGAGAGTTTGGGCTCGATACATAGATGATATATTCTGTGTCTGGGAAGGGAGTGCAGAAGATGCGAATGATTTCGTGAGAATTCTGAATGAGAACACACTTAATCTAACATTTACCAGCCAACTGAGTAGATAGACAATTGAATTTTTAGACCTAAAAGTACAAGTGAATGATAACAAGCTTGATACTGTTCTCTTTAGAAAAGAGACAGCGGGAAACAGCCTGCTCCATGCTAAGAGTTGCCACCCAGAGAATCTTATAAAGAGTATTCCTCTGGGTGAGCTCCTTAGAGCCAAACGTAATTGCAGCACAGGGGAGGGCTATGAAAAGGAAAAAATGATAATGATAGAACGTTTCCAAGCGAGAGGATATACTCAGAAATGTATAAGGAATGCTTGTTTAGAAGTTGATAAAAGAGACAGAAGTAATCTGTTGAAAGAAAAGAACAAGAAGGTATATGAACCCATGACTGATATCAGGTTCATCACAACGTACAACAAGCATTCCAGAGAAGTTAGAAAGTCTCTTAATAAATATTGAAACGTTTTAAAAACTGATAATGATTTGGAGAAATACCTAGAAGATTATCCGCAGATAACCTATAGAAAAGCAAAGTCTTTAAAAGACATAATTTGTACAGCACTAACTACATCTGATAAGAAACATAGTACTATACAAGGGTTTTTTACATGTGGCAGGTGTAAGGCCTGCAAGTATAGTACAAACTGTAAGGAGGTGAAGTTATCTACAGAATGAGACACTTTTCTTGCAATACAGAGTTCGCTGTGTATGCCCTCAGATGCCCATGTAACAAGTACTACATAGGGAGTACCATACATAAAGCAAAGAAACGCATTCTGGAGCATCTGAGGGCGATAAAGCACAACGACAAACAATACCCTGTGGCGAGACATTTCACGACCCACCATAACCAGAATAGCTCATTGTTGTCCTTCTGTGTACTAGATAGTGTCCCTTTAAGAGAAAGAGGCGGAGATAGAGTGCAAGAGCTGAGACGCATTGAATCAAAAATGATTATTAAGTATCACACTTTGTACCCAGGAGGACACAACAGTGATGAGGCGCTCTCAGTGCATTTGGGATGAGTTACTTCTGTCATGATCTAATTTATTATAGATCGTTGTGCCGCAAAAAATCAATTGTTTTTAACAAATGTTTTATTCTCACAAATCTTTTTGTACATGATTTATTAGTAAATGTAAACGTAACTAGCATTTTTCGTTATTTTTCAGCTGGTATTATTTTATTTTTTACAGGACAGGAGGTGTAAAAACAGCAAGTGGAAGGCAAAACGAGCGATTATATCTATAATTGGTGAAAAAATTTGGATGTGACTGCTCCAGTTGGATAATGAATGCATGGTTCGTCTGTTCTGTTTTACCCACTGGGGTTAGATGAGATGTAGTTCGCCCACTGTGGCAGGACGTTTTTTCAGGGGTGCTCGAGGTGTCAAGAGAGTTGCCAAATACAATTTTTCTTGAACTGGGGCATTTTTGCTTTAATTTGATATTGTTTTGAGCCAAAGTGGTGATATGAGGCCACTTGGACATGACGCATGATTTCCTGTGTGGTTTCTGTCTATGTACACGAGGATAAAGGGTGCAACCAACATGTGTCTTTAAGCCCACACGGGCAGGACGACGCTCAGGTTTTTAGTTGGCACCATCGCCATTATGAATTATAAATTCCAACATGGGTACTATTTGTTAGAATTTTCTGTTACCTCATTTGCGCACTGTCGATGAATTTGTACCAAAAGCTAGTATCTCCCGATTTAGGATAAGAATGTGTATGAAAGAGTCTTTCTTCATTCTTCGCACCCCGCACTTGCAATTATTTTGGATGCTTAAACGACCATGTTATTTATTGTGTTGTTAACAATGAACAAATGCATTTATTTACACTGCTTTATAAAATTGTTGATATTATGCAGTCGTGTATCCACTATGACCATGGAAACATGCACGAGTCTGTTCTCACTGTTTGTTGTTGAGGTGTGTCACATGATGTTAAAACACTGTTTGCATTTCGCTTTTACTCGTGAGCAAGGAGCAGGACGCTCCGAAATGCGTAGAGTGATTTGGCAGATTGAATAAATCACGCTGAAGGATCGTTTTGTGGCCGTGTCGTATTGTTGTCCAGGGGTCTTTGATCACGATACTGTGTGGATTTATAGGGGTTCGCGACCCCGTCACGGCCCGCCATTGCAAGCGGCTTGGGTTTCTACGCGAACACTTAGGTTGGATATATATATATACATACATACATACATATATATATATTTACATATATATATATATATATATATATATATATATATATATATGCGAAATGCAAAACTGCCATTTGGCGCTATGTTCTGTATATATTCTCATGTCCACTTTAACATAATCATGCCTTTCTCACTTGAAAAATAGTGCAAAAAAGCAAAAACACTGTGAACAAAAGGCACTTGCATTTTGATGTTCGCTTTGATCCTGTGCCTTTTCCTGAACATTATTACAGCGAATGGTGCGTTCACAGTAAACTTTCACTGAGAATGACATATAATTAGGAGATGAGGCTTAATAGCATAATTTCAGCATTTTCACGTAAAAGGACAATCAAGAAATTACAGAAATTTTGCTAGATTATGCCGAAGTAATGAAAATGTTGCCTTGGCCTACTATCACCTATTCCTGTAGGTGGGAATTGGTACAGGTGCTCCCAAGCTTTTGTGGCTGAATATCAAAGGAGTTGAGTGATGCTTTGAGCCAAATCTTTTAATTGGTGCAAAGTGAATATTGGGCGCTGTCTCGGCAACCTGGCCAGACATCTTTGTTACCCATGTTAGGTAGGGCGGGTAATATCTTCAGGAATTGCAACCTGGCATAGTATAGCACTTGAGATCTTCTAATTACTGCTTCTGTTTTCTTTGAGTTGACAGGATTACATGCATGATGCACAATCACCAGAGGGATGTGTAAAGACAGCGCTGCCATATACAGCAGAAAGGGCCGCAGTGCCTTTGAAGTGAATGATCTGACCTGTGCATGAGTTCTAGCATTGACAGAGCTTGACTCCCTCAAGAAGAACACTGATGAGAGCTCCAGCTATCAATTAATTTCCTCTACATCATATCTAGCTAGTGGATTCTATGGGTGTACTCACAGAAGGACCACATAATAGTCATTGACACATTAGGGCCAATTAAAATGAGTATCGGAAAGTCTCCGACCTCAGGTTGGAGGCTTTCCGACACTCATCATCGGTTTCAATTCCGACCGGCTGATTATGATACAGCCGGTCGGAATTGAAACTGGCCGGTCATTCCAGCTGGCTTCCGCTGGGCTCAAGTAGCCCGTCGGCCAGTCGGAACCGGCGCGTAATTCAAATGGATGGCGGTTTACACCTTCCGGATTACAATGCATGGTTTCCAACAGGGCCCCCTTTCCCTTGCGGTCTCCAGTTGGGAGCCGAGGGGACACCCATGGTGCCTCCCCTGTTTATCCCTGGCAGCCACCTTGAGGTGCCTGCCACAGGATGCAGGGATTAACACCACCTCACATTTCTCTATGGGATCATGTACTACGGCCGGTTTACGACCGTAACACATGCTCCTATAGGGAAATGTGGGGATGCAACCGCACCATGTGCGTTCGCATCATAATTGGGTGGTCGGTACCGTCGACCAGAGGTCAGTCAGTCCCATTTCCATGACAGTGTTGGGCGTACACAAGTCCGCCCAACATCGTAATAGACCCCTTAGACACAGAACCTGTGGCCTGATGTACTAAGATTCTGACAAAGAAATTGTAAATTACATCAAATAACGGCTTGCAATTTGTGAGTTTTTATTAGGATTCTACTAAAATATATTCAGTAAAAGTGGAAGCAATTTACACACAATTTCTATCGAAAGCATTGGTATTTTGTGAGGCAACTTATGTATTAATAGGTTGGGTCACAAAATACTGATTTCTAGTGGGTCATAATTCGACCTACCTCATGATGTAGGTCCTAAATTGAGACCTGTTATAATTGGTTAGAGTCACAGGCATAGTGGCTTGCTGGGGTCAGCAGATCACCATGTCTGTGAAAGAAAGCAATTTTTTTGTTTTAAATGCAGCTCATTTTCTTAAAAGGAAAATGGGATGCTTTAAGATAAAAAATGGGGAAAAAAAATTACAAATATTTTTTAGGAGCAAGCTGTGGTCCCATGTACCACCGCTTGCTCCTAAACAACTTTTTGTCAGCATTCACAAAGAGGAAGGGGTCCTTTGAAGATCCATTCCTGTCCGCGAATGGTTAGCACCAATTTAGTTTGGGTGGTAAATTAATAATGTTTTTTGCCCAGTATTTGGTTGCAAAACATTAATACATAACTTAAGGAATCAGTATTTGGAAGGGACCACTTCCAAATACCTTTTCTGTGTTTTGTCTGAAACCCAAATTGTGATTTGGTAATATGTTACGGAATTGCTATTTGAGTTTTGTGGATTTCAAAAAGCTATTTTGTGGTTGCAGAGGCTCAAATTTAATGTTGGCGACCGTAAAATCACTTTGTACATCAGGCCCCTAGAGTGCTGGACTCAAAGGGGTTGATTTATGAGAGCCCTGAGTCACTTTTGCACCACATATAATTGTGCATGCATGATGCAGGGCTCTTATAAAGATTTATGAAGCCACGCAAAGCCACCCTGCATGGCTTTGAGTGGCCTCATAAATCATGAGTAAGGCGACGCAGCGCAAATCGCTGCGTTGCCTTACTCTGCGCCCAGGAGGTGTTCCATGAGCGTTGCAGTGGGTTTTCCCACGCAACACCCATGGAATTTAATGCTGCCCCAGATTTACAAAGTGAATCAAACATGGGGAAGCGTCAAATCCATATGCCTCCCGAGGTCAGGAGTAATGGGAAATATGCTTACTTCTCCCCGTTTTTTCCTCTTTCCATGTATGCTGCATCTTGCAGCACACATAGAAAGTGGAAAACGCCACAAATAGGATTGTTTCTGTGCAGGAAGGTGCCCCTTCCTGCACAAAAAACAATCCTGCCTGCATCTGAAGGACTCTTGCACCATGGTGCAAGTGTGCCTAAGTTGGCGCTAGGCTGCCGAAATGGCTCCATCGCAGGCAGAGAGGACAGGAATGTACTGAATTGCTTAAATATGGTGCATTCCTGCCCTTTCACTGGCATAGGACAGCTCAGCAAGGTGCCTTGCTGCTCTGCCCTATGCAAAAACACCATAAATGGGGCCCCAAATGTCTGAGCACAGGATTCACCCAAGTTTGCGTTCCTTAAATAACAGGAATGTCTAGAAAGATAACCTGTCATAACTGTAGTGGGGCTGATCTGGAGATAACAGCCATATATGTATGTTGCAGAGCACTATCCATTTTCAGTAGGCCTGGGAGAAATGTTAACTACCCTGGTGCAATTGGAGTAATTTTGGCAATTTTGTGTTACTCGTTTGACACACAATTACTGAGATTTGCGCTATTATGCCCCTTAGCGTAATTCTGAGTAATTTGGCACATAAATCCTACCGCAGGAGCACAGAAACAACAAACTTAGCGAGGTCAAGCAGCTGCTGCTCACTTTGGGGGTCATTACAATTGCAGTGAATCCGCCACCGGCAGCCTGCCGGTGGCGGATTCACCGCAATCGTGCAGCCAAATCCCGCCTGCCAGATTGCGATGGCGGGCGGTGTGTATGGCGGACGTAAAGTCCATCCGCCATGGGTCCAACAGCAGCAATCGTAATGATTGCCTGTCGGATCGCATCAGTAGAATGGTGGCGGTGCCTGGCAGGCACCGTCCGCCATATTACGATGCTGCCTCCCTGTCAGCGTTTCCATGGCGTTGAAACCGCCATGTAAAGGCTGGCGGGGATGTACTTTGGGGGCCCGTTGCAGGCCCCCCTTGTGCCGGGGGAGTTTTGTTTAGCACTGGGGGGGAACCTATGGTACCCCCCTACATTTCCCTGCGCCAGGTGGTAGGCACCGCTTGGTGCCTGCCATGTAGTGCAGGGAAATGCAAACAGTGCATTTAGGACATTGTGGTGGGTGCTGCAGCCAGCAGCACCCGACGCAATGTTAGAGATACACGATGCGACCGCCACGGTGACGGACGCATCGTAATCTCATGTGCGGGACCGCTGCCTTATAGGCGGCCGGTCCCAATCCCCGCAACGATGGCGGATGGGCTTAAGTCCATCCGCCATCGTATTCACCCCCTTTGTTCTGTTGCATTTATCCGTTTTGGACACAAAAGTGCATTTTGTGCCATGAAAATAACGCTGAATGCTGTGCAATGCTCCTTGTATAATTCAGAGTAATCTCATGTAATTTTGCTGTATTATCATGTAATTATGCTACAGCAAAACGCACAAGTTACACCCACCCCCAATTTTCAGACTAAATAAGAAATATAAATTAGCCCTGGGGGATAGGTGTTCATATTACATTCATACTGGCTTAAAAATTGAGAAGTGCAACTACGTGGTCACAACAAGGTTCAAAACATGTTTCACATTTATAGTTAAAATCACCATGATCTATCTAATAATGTTAGTGTCATCAGATATCAGGGTGATCAGTAGACACTATTTCATTTAAAAATAAATTTTTAGTCCTAATTTTCTAAACAACTACAGATCTCAGTCAAAAGCTGAGTGCAGTCATAATAGTATTCAGAGAAGACTCTTTCTATAATGTGCATCATGTTCTACCCGCTCCACATACATCTCTATATTGGAACTAAAAGGTTTTATTTTCCAAAACTAGCCCGAGCTGGGTGTAATTTCCCATTTTTTCCTCACATGTAATTCTTTTTTCCATCAGTATTTTATAATATCCTCCTTTGTAGTCTTCCTACGCTGCAATCATGTTTTCATCATAATTCAGTCTTGTTGCTATGTAACGATGTTGTTCTGCACCCGTACTTTCTTTGTTTTACCCTTGTGGCCCTTTCATTCTAACTCAGAGGCATCTTTTGAAAAAGGCCGCTCATCAAAGATGACAGAAAGATATCATGCACGATGACTTAAAAATACATTGCATTTAAATCACATCTTCTACATTAGATTTGTTTTCTTTGGTGGTGCGCCCAAACCTTATTTCGTTTGGTGGCAATATGTTATGCCTCAAATGCACAGCTGAACGTATTTTCAATTTATACCCTCCATACTTTCACATGCGTTGCGACAAATTTCAATTTATGCTGTACAGCTATATACTCGAAGAGAAAATTGCATAGTTGCATTTGGCACTAGCTAAGTGGTGTGCTGTCCTCTCTAAACCACCATGCCCCAGCATTACTTTCTCAGTGAGCCTTCGTGAATTGCAAGAGAAAGCAATAGCTTAACAGAGTAATACAAAAAGGTAGTAAGTCTGTATCCTTAGAGTTATACTTTCGTGTGGATGTTTAGATATTTACGTTTTTTGCTAATTAACAGAAATATCCTGAAATGCCCGGTAGGCTGTATGAGTCGTGGATTTCCAAAAGTATTTCAGGAAAAAAATATGAATTCCTCTGCATTGGCATCTATGCTATCGTAGTTGTATGAGATGCACAATTTTACATGATGTACGTCATCAGTTGTGCCAAAGGCAGCATTCTTTCCATGGGCAGAGTATATATATATATTTGCAGAGTGCTGCCAAGAAGGGGGCGTGGCCTCCGGCGCGATGCTGGATTTTTTTTTAAAAGGGGGCTGTGTGGCCCCCCTTCTTTTTAATTATTTTGGGCCCTGGGGACCCCATCCCCCAGGGCCTGACCCCTTTTTTGTTTTTAAAACAGCGGGAAGGGGACAGCGTGGGCCCCCCTCCCATGGCCAATTTCGACCCGGGGACCCCATCCCCCGGGTCATTGCCACCTTTTAAAAAAAAAAAAATTCATGGAGGGGGGCTGCGTTGCTCCACTCCTCAGGCCTCCTTAGGCCCCGGGGACCCCATCCCCCGGGGCCGGCCTTTTTTTAATTTTTTTGTTTCCTTAATTTGAGGGAGGGGGGCCGCGCGGCCCCCCTCCTGGGACACTACTTGCCCCGGGGACCCCATCCCCCGGGGCTGGCCCTATCCTTTGGGGACCGTGGGGGGACCCCAACTCCCCCACGGTCCCGCCGGCTCCCCGCGTCCTGCGGGAGCCAGCATTGCTTTTCCACATGGGGAGCTGCTAATATGCAGCTCCCCGTGTGGAAAAGCAATTTGCTCTGAATTTTGGAAGAGAGAGCAGGTTTCCCTGCTCTCTCCTCCAAAATTCAAAGCAGTTTGCTATGACAGGACGGGAGCCGCGAGGCTACCGTCCTGTCATAGCAAACTACAGTGTCCCGGGGGTAGGCACCCCAGAACACTGCAGGAGCTGGCCCTGGGGGTCCCCAAGGCCACCACAGGCTCCAGGAGGGGGGCCACGCGACCCCCCTCCCAAAATCTACAAAGCCCCGGGGGAGGTGGTGGTCACAGGGGCTTCGGGGTCCGAAACGGACCCCCACATTTGTTTAATTAGTCCCCCGGGGAGGTGGCAGTCCCCGGGGCATGTGGGGGGGCTGGAGCCCCCCCACACAGGTAATTATTATTTTAAAAAAAGAAGCCCCGGGGGGTGGCGGTCCCCGGGGCTGCGGGAGGGCCCAGAGCCCTCCCGCACCATTTTTTTTTAAAGCCCCGGGGGGTGGCGGTCCCCGGGGCTTGGGGGGGCCTTAGAGGCCCCCATGTAATTATTTAATAAACCCCCGCATGCCCCCGGGACTTGGCCCACCCGGGGGTCAATTAACCACGAAGCGTGGAAGCCCGCGCTTTGTTTTTTTTTTTATCGGCAGGATCCGCGCACCCAGCGCATTTTTTGCCGATGTTTTCAGCAACTACTGAACGGATTAACACCATTTAACAAAAAGGGTTCTTTCTGAACAAAGAACTACCTCTTTGCCAAATTTGGTGTAATTCCGTTCAGCAGTTCGGGCTGTAGCCGTGTCTAAAGTCTCCTATGGAAAATTGCATGGGGAAAACACGTTTTGGGACCCCCCTTTTTTCTCGGCCCCGCTTGCTGGATCACCCCGAAAATTTCAGGATAGGAGCGGACCGGAGCGGGCCATAAGTTTTGAGAATATCGCGAAGATTCGTCAACCGGCGCAAAAGGTATTGGAAATAGAATGTTGCGAATTTCCTATGGAAAATAGGTCCTAACTATAACTATCTACTGGCGACCGCCAGTAGATAATATATATATATATATATATATATATATATATATATATATATATATATATATCTGCACCACTCCGCTCGAATCTCGATGCCTGTCGACGAACAGGAGCACGGACCACAAAATTTTGCTGGAACTTTAACTCTTTATTGACAGCTCAAACAGCACTGGCAGCCATTACGCGTTTCGACCCCACAAGGGTCTTGATCACTGATCATGAGTGATGTAATATGTGACGTCATCAGCAGTGCATTGCGGGGGCGCGAGTTATAGTTACTTGAACTAACTATAACGGGGAAATTTTACAGGTTTTGTACGAGTGCAATGTCCAACTAACTATAACTGTCCCTAAAACCTATGGTTTTTTCAGTGAATTTGGAAGGTTTTTTAAATGCTAATTTCTAACTATAACGTGCCTGAAACCTATGGTTTTTTCAGTGAATTTCAAAGGTTTTTAAATGCTAATTCCTAACTATAACATGTCTGAAACCCATGGTTTTTTTCAGTGAATTTTAAAGGTTTCGTAAATGACAATTTTTAAATGTATTAATTGTTATATTTATTTTTTTGATACTGATTTACTACATTTTTTTAAGCTATTTATTTTTAGATATTTTATTTTTTTAAATACATTGTAATTACATTATACATTACATTACAAAATATACTTTCTCAGAATGAATTACTTTAGTTTAAATACTTTGCAAATAGGCAAAAAAACTTTTAAGTACAGTAGTTACAGTTTATGGATTGCTTTTCTAACCACAGGACTGGATCCTAGATTCAGTCCTGGGACATCTCCTGTAAACAGATGAGTAAAAGCGTTTTGGTTACAGTAGTGATTTTTAAGGAATATTATTGTATTTTAAAAGTTGACACTTAGAAACTTTTTCACATAGAATCACCAATGTTATCCTATGGGAGGAAATTCACTTAGCAGGTAAGTAGTGTTATCGTTACTTTTTCTTACTCAGTGGTGGATCCTGGATCCAGCACTGGTGCATCTCCTGTAAACCGTCTGAAAGAATGCGTTTAAGTCATACAGGCGATTTTTAAGGAATATTTGTAGTTTGTGAAAATCGACACTGAAACTTTTCTGCTGAAAACCAGACAATGGATTCCTATGGAAGGAAATACAATTTACTGGTAAGTACGGTTAGAATTACTTCTCAGGGTCAGTGTTGGGCTAAAAGATGCAGCACTGGGTTCTCTCCTGATAACAGGTGAGTAAATCGGAATTCGTAGTTCGGCTGATTTTAGAGGAATATTATAAAGTTCCAAAACTCCACACACAAGAATTTCCAAGTGAAACCAGTCAATGTTAGCCTATGGAAGGAAATTCAAGTTACTGTTAAGTACGGTTAAAATTACTTTTCAGGATCAGTACTGGGCTCAAAGATGCAGCACTGAGGTCTCTCCCGATAACCGGTGAGTAAATCGGAATTCGTAGTTCGGCTGATTTTAGAGGAATATTTGTATGTTTCAAAAATCGACACTTGGAAACTTTTTCAGCAAAAAGCAGGCAATGATATCCTATGGAAGGAAATTCAAGTTACTGGTAAGTACGGTTAAAATTACTTTTCAGGATCAGTACTGGGCTGAAAGATGCAGCACTGAGGTCTCTCCTGATAACAGGTGAGTAAATCGGAATTCGTAGTTCGGCTGATTTTAGAGGAATATTATAAAGTTCCAAAACTCCACACTTAGAAGAATTTCCAAGTGAAACCAGTCAATGTTAGCCTATGGAAGGAAATTCAAGTTACTGGTAAGTACGGTTAAAATTACTTTTCAGGATCAGTACTGGGCTCAAAGATGCAGCACTGAGGTCTCTCCTGATAACAGGTGAGTAAATCGGAATTCATAGTTCGGCTGATTTTAGAGGAATATTTGCACAATGGTGAAGGAAGGGGGTGGGGCCTGAAGTGACATGTCTGCAAACACGCCCTGTGGCGCGTTTTAAGTTGGAGAATTAATTCCTCCTCAATCCCGAGGGTCCCTAGGGCCAACTGGCCCACCAGATACCTCCAGTATGCGCCAGAGAGCTGCGTTGCAGAGAGGTGTTCAGAGGGCACGCCCCTTTTTACAACACTCTGCAACGCAGCTCCGTGGCGCTTACTGGAGGTACCTGGTGGGCTAGTTGGCCCCCAGGGACTCTCAGGATTGAAGAGGATTTAATTCCCCATCTTAAAACGCGCCACGGAGCCTGTTTGCACACATGTCACCTGAAGCCACGCCCCCTCCCTTCACCACTGTGCAAACGCGCCCCGTGGCGCGTTTTAAGTTGGGGGATTAAGTCCCCTTGAATACTGAGGGTCCCTGGAGTCCAACTAGCCCACCATGTACCTCCAAAAGCGCCACAGATCTGCGTTGCAGAGAGGTGTAAAAAGGGCGTGGCCTCTGTACACCTCTCTGCAACGCAGCCCCCTGGCGCATACCGGAGGTTCCTGGTGGGCTAGTTGGCCCCCAGGGACCCCCAGTATTCAAGGGGAATTACTTCCCCTTCTTAAAACGCGCCAGGGGCGCGTTTGCAGACTGCTGCAGGGAGGGGGCGGGGCCTCCGGCACGATGCCGTTTTTTTTTTGTTTTTTTGCTTTTTTCTGCCCAGGGGGTCCTTGTGGGACCCCTGAGCAGACCTAGGGTGTTTCTACCCTGCCCCCTTTGTGCGTTGTGCGCACTTGTTTCTTGTGTTTTTTTTTTTAATCGGCGGGATCCCGCGCACCCTAAGCGCATCCCGCCGATTTTTAAAAAAATATTTGCTTTTCTGCCCAGGGGTCCTTGTGGGACCCCTGAGCAGACCTAGGGGGTCAGGGTGTTTCTACCCTGCCCCCTTTGTGCATTTTGCGCACTTGTTTCTTGTGCTTTTTTTTTTAATCGGCGGGATCCGCGCACCTAAGCGCATCCGCCGTTTAAAAAAAAATGCTTTTCTGCCCAGGGGGTCCTTGTGGGACCCCTGAGCAGACCTAGGGGTCAGGGTATTTCTACCCTGCCCCCTTTTGCGCTTTGCGCACTTAGTTTCTGTCCCTCGGTTCTACCGAGGGATAAAATGGCTGCCAACACTTCCTGATTTGTAGTGTTGACAGCCACTTGACAGCCAATTAGCATGCAGCTCGTGATCGGGAGGGTACGCGGAGCCTACTCGGCCATAGATATATATGTGACTTTACTTTTGATTTTCTCAGGAACTACTGAACGGATTTACACCATTTAAGCAAAAGGCACGACACTGAACCAAGGGCTACCTCTTTGCCAAATTTGGTGTAATTCCGTTCAGCAGTTCGGGCTGTAGCCGCGATGAACGGTTCCTATGGAAAAATGAATGGGGAAAACGCGTTTTGGGACCCCCCTTTTTTCTCGGCCCCCGCTTGACGAATCACCCCGAGACTTTCAGAATAGGAGCGGACTGGAGCGCCCCAACAAGTTGGAAGCTTTCGCGAAGATTCGTCAACCGGCGCCAACGTTATTTCAAATAGAATGTTGCGGATTTCCTATGGAAAATAGGTCCTAACTATAACTATCTACTGGCGACCGCCAGTAGATAATATATATATATATATATATATATATATATATATATATATATATATACAACAATGTATCCCAAAAAGTGAATGAAGGAATACAGACGAACTCCACAGCAACTTGTTCAGCAAAAGGTTTAATCCAAAGCGTGCAGAGTGACGGTCTACGCGTTTCAGCTGCACACAGCAGCCTTGATCACAACAGTAAGCGCCGTTTTTTTAACAACTTAAATAGTGGTGAATACCACTTAAACCTCATGGTTGCCCGGCCGCGCAGCAATAGATAGCAGCGGGCCGGCAGGCACAGTGGCACGTTTAAAAAAAAAAAGCAGTACTTGTAGTTTTACTTTGTTGTTTTTATGCTGATATTTTAAATCATTCTGGTTCTGGAGGCATTTTTTAACTGCAGCTCACCTTAGCACTTGCACTTTGTTTGTCAGCCGGTCCCCGGTCCACTGCGGCTTTTTGTGCCGATCGTGTGGAGGGACGCGGCTCCTCCCCTGAGTCCTTACTTCCGGTATTGGGGGCAGTACTTAAACCTCATGGTTGCCCGGCCGTGCAGCGGACGCGCGCAGCGGGCGCGCCAAAGGCAAGCCCGTCTGCGCCCGTCCGCGGCAGGATCGCGGCCAGTACCAGCCATGCTGCCCAGTAATGAGGCAATCCAATGGTCTAGAAATGACCTCTTGTCCTTTAGAGATAAACCTTGTTCTAGAGAACATGCTATCAACCTGTCCATTGAAGCACTTCCTTGCGCGTGTACTGGCTGTAATCAGGCTCTGGGTGACACCGCTGAGTATCCAGGCAAGCACAACCAGAAGGGCTGCAAGCGGGGTTTGAGTAAGCATGCTGCTGATTTAGGGTGTGTCTGAACAATTGTAGATCGTTGGCTAGGCACGCAGAGGATATATGGCTCCTACTTGCGGAGAATGAGTGGGATGTCATGTTCCTGACAGAAACATGGTTGAAAGAAGATGACTCAGCCGCAGTGGCGTTAGCCATCCCACCCGGGTTCAAAATATGCTGTGCTAACAGGGAGGGAGCAAAGAGGGGAGGGGAGGTTGCCATTATTTTAAAAGACACTTGGGAAATAGTATCCTCACCGCTGCTTAATATGGATATGATTGAAGGGCTCAACTTTTGTATCAAGATCAGCCCAATAACCTCCTTCTTAATTTTATTTTTATTTATTTTTATTTTTGTTTCATTTATTACTTTATTATTTTTTATCTTGGGACCCCCTTTGTTATTATCAGTATATACTGTAATATCAATTTATGCACCCAGGTACAATGCGTGGGTAACCCCTTCCATTATGGCTGCCAAATGTTTTCGTATAACTATGGAGTACCCATGTAATGTTTATGTTTATGTGAAACAGGACTTTGTTATGCCTGCCGGGCAATTATATATTTTGCTACACAGTATTCGTCACTACACTATGAGTATAACATTATTCTGGTGCAAATATCTTGAAACATTTATGTTTTTAAGTTATGTTTGTATTATAATTGAACCACTCTAAAATGGCCGCCACAGTAACACTGTGATGTTTAACATGTGTTGTAGTCCGCTTTTTGTGGCCACATGAGAGTATGTATCGGAACAATTTTTGTTGAACCTTTGTGTGACCAAGACAGCTTGCCTGTCGAAACGCGTTACCTGGTGCAATAAACTTCACTTTGGCACTTCCTGAGAGCATGGACATTTGTCTTTTCAAGTGTGGTAATATTGTCGATTGGCTCCACCGACCTTTCTGCACCACCTACCTAGGGCCAGGGATCCTATTTGGAGCGTCTTTGTGTGAAAAAAAAAAAATATATATATATATATATATATACAATCAATAAAAAAGCAAAGGTTAAAGCAAGTTTAAACTATGTAAAATTTAAAAATTTAAGTTATAGTTATAACTTTCATTTACGATTTACCCACCACCGTCAAATTATTATAAGTATCGGACTCATTACACACTCTTTTCAGCTCACTAAGCAGACAACACTAACTATAACTCACCACTCCACCATGCACTGTGTTCTGACAAATAATGATTCTCCACTGTACAACACTACACTACACAAGACTCTCCTCCACTCTACTGCATGACACTACACTTGGCAACACTGAACTATACGACACTCTACTCCACTGAACACCACTCTATGCCACTACACTGTACAACACTCTGACACACTCTATGCCACTCTATGACACTCTACTCGATGACACTCCACTCCACCCCATTTCACAGATAGTCGTAGAGTGGAGTCATACAAACAAAAGTTATCCCACCTCGTATTTATCCAGCATGCTGGGCACTAGTCTCTTCAGGTGGGGCTCCGCCTTCCTAGGGGCGGGGAAGGAAAGGGTTCCTTTTCTTTAAATAGCCCTCACACACTCTAATAGTGTCATGCTTCATCATCAGGTTCACCCTCACTCCTAAAGGTCAGGGTGGGCTCAACCATGTTCCAGGGATCACTTAAAAGAGAAGACCAGGGGGCATAAAGATTAAAAATCCTCCAACTTACTCCAAGGTATCCCTTTATTGGTAGAGTAGTCGGGGATGTTAAAAATTGAAAATATATATGTAGGGTGTTGAGGATATATTGGTCCTATGACCCTAGACCGACATGTTTCAGCCCTACTCTATGGCCCAGATGGGTCCGGGGTTTCATCAAGGTGATTAGTCTCACCTCCCTGGTACGTCATCTCAACAAGCTGTCTAGTTCATACAGAATAGATGCAAGTAACTAACTGTATCTGGGGGCAGTGTATATACTTGCCCTTCCTGTTACTTTATTCTTTTTTTCTTGGGTCCAACCTGTAATTAAAAAGGCCATATTAGTGAGAGTATTCGAAATATAATTACTCAAATTTTGAATGGCCAGTGCGTTGTATCGAATCCCAATGTGAGATTCTATATGGTGGCATGCATCACCCAGTGTGTGCTCACGTTGTGGTAACATGGGAGTTTTTGCTAACCACTCAATAAATATTCAGAGAGTGCCTGAGATTGAACTCTTTTCATCAGAATCCCATGGTAATACATATGAGGGGTGTTCACTAACTTAGCGAAAACCCGTGGTGTATCAATCAAATATCATATCAGCTCAAACTTAATAGCTATCCCAGTGTATGCCTATCCAGTTGATCCAGCGCAATATTAGCCAACAGCATTCATACACCATATACTCACTTGGGCCCATACATTCACTCTACATTAATACTTACGCTGGGTGTCAGATGTACTCTTTTATCAAAAATCCCTGCTACCAATTACCTTCTGATTGAAGAGTAATAACTTACCAATGGATCCTTTGATAATTGGGAAGTTTAAAATGAGTGACATTCACTATAATACATAATCCTGAAATAACCACTGAGTCAGGAAGTTTTAAAATGTTTATCTAAAGTTTTAGCAGAGTAAAATACAGAAAACACGGTACTTGATTGTAATACCCAAGAAAAAGCATAAAAATGATTTTGCTAATAAATGACGGTGTTTAAAGAAAGGGAGAGAATAGAGACAGCAGCGCAACTAAAGGTTGCATTTATATTTACCTAAAATGCGAGAACCAAGCCCCTTGGCCAAGGAGTTGGAAAAGATAGGACCAAGGAAGGATGAAGAGCAAAGACCTCTTCCAGGATCAGGATTGGACCGATAACCTCTCTACAACGACGCCTGCGCCGTTCCCCTCTCTGATACTCGACTTCTCCTCGATTCTCCCGTCTAATGGACTCCGCCGCCCCCTCCTCAGGACCTCTTCCGGACAGGAATTCAGTCAGCAACCGATCAGCATGGCAGTCTGGAGTTAAGAGCGCTCTGGCAGTATGGACGCCTGTTCTTTGTGAACGCATGCTCTGACTAATTTACTAATGCTATATTCTATTATACCCTTCTACGCCCATGTACCTCCCCTTAATGTTGCTAACATTATGGGACCACTACTTCTGATTGGACAGGGACAGGGGGTGGATTCTCGCACCATGTCAATTTTGGCCTAAATTGTGAAGCCTATTGTTTTTAGCTTCCCGCCCCTTCAAATTAATACATTCACTTTATTTCCCACCCGTCTCACCACAAATGTTATACATTTTACAGGAGAAAAGTAACAATTTGTCCGCCGGAAACATTGAGTACATCATCTTCGGCCAATAGGTCGTGGCCTTGGGAGACGTCCAAGTTGACTTCACTTGGCAGGCATACAGGACACATGCGCAGAACCATCTGTCTCTCGAGTTTCAAGACACCAACCCAGGCCCAAGTTTACAAATTACTAAAAGTGCAAGAAGGAAATATTAAAATCACAAATAAAATGTTTCACTGTATGCCCACTTTCCCTACTCTATTCCCATTTAATCATAATACTATCCTGCATTAGTAGTGTTTAAGAAAACGACAATTTAATAATCACATGAGAGCAAGCTTAAGCATGTGAAAACATTTAGCGGCCATTTTAGTGCACACTGCGCAGAAGCAGAAGTTTCCCACCAAGCAAAGAAAGACGTCACACCATGTGATCAGGTTGCGACATGCGCATTGAGGTTCCCGCGCTTTAGCGGCCATCTTGGTTTATAGACAAGCGTTATTCATTAGTAAAACACATAGGCAAGCGTCTATCCCTTTTGTGTTTGTGAATGCAAAAATTAGTATTGACAGTACAAGTTTAATAAATTAATACTATGAGGAGGATTGCATACAAGCAAGTTTCAAATTTGAAACCTTGCTCCATCAATCCCCTCTCTGATGGCGTTTCCGAGCCATCAAAAAATACTACCCTCAATCAGATGCCAACTTCTAGCAGTTCGTTTCATTCTCATTTTTACATTTTCTATTCTTACAGTCTCCTTTTAATTTCTTATATAAATCACTTCTCCATTCTTCTAGTTCGATTTCATCTAGTTTTCTCTTCTTTCCTTTTCCTGTCACTTTATATGTTCCATTCTTTCTACAGCATTTGCACCATATTGTTATTGCTAAAATTATTATTGCTATCCCTGCTAAGGGTACTAATATTTGACCTATAAGTCCTTTTCCTACATTAGCAAACCAGGTTCCAATTGACGATATACTATTTGTCAATCTTTACCAAACACTATCAACTTCCAGTGGTTTAAGTTCTTTCTCAAGTTTAGTTATGTTCTGAATATACGTTCCAATTTCTGCACTCTTATCTGGAATATAAGTGCAACAATGTTTCGTCCTCAATAATTTACAGACTCCTCCCTCTTTTGCCAATAGAATGTCAAGAGCAAGTCGATTTTGCATCACCATAGATCTAATTGCAACCATTTCAGCATTAATCATTAGAAAACCTCCAGCAGTATCCGTTGATAAACGATCAACCACTGTAGACAATTTACATATTTTCCTTGAGTTCAGAATTATTCCCACTGAAGGTATCAATGCACCAAATATATCACCTACAATTTCTGAGAAACTAGCTCTTTTACTACGTATTAATTCATTATAGTTTTCATTGCTTCCAGTGTTTCTTTTTACGTGGTATATTTTTGGAAAAACAATTCCAAAATAACAACTTCCATACCACCGTGCAGGAAGCCTAAAGTAAGCCTTATTCCCGCATACATAATAAATTCCAGGAAAAACTGAATCAGTTCCTCCTTTGAGTCCCCAACCTCCAAGAATTAAAAAATTGTGTTCACATTCACTGGTACCGATGAAAACATTGTTATAATCAGTCTTTAACCTATGAAGACAAATTTTCCCTTTCTTCTCAAAATCCAGAGCCATTGCAGCTTGAGCTTTACCAGGTGTATAACTTCCTTCCTTCTCCGCCCAAGGTGGCAACTGAGCCTTATGCTCTGAAGCTTTCTTTTGAAAATCATGTCTTCTATCTTCTACTAAATTAAAAAATATCTTTTCTTCTTTTAGTAAAGAACATGTTAGATTGTGTCTATGTGCATGTGTTATGTCTATCGATTTCATTGTTAAGAAAAACTCTCCCATAAACTGTGCGTCTTGACTACTAAGCACTGGGTTCATACTCTTGCGAATCGGAACCTCCGAAAATATCACATCTAAGTTTGAATAATAATACTGTAGCCTACCTGTTCTATAAAATAAACTTGTTAATACACTACATGAGATGCCATATGTCAGTGGTAAATTATGGTATGTTAATCCTTCCGCTACTGATTCAGGTAACTTCATACAGACATAACAATTACTAACTTCCATTGTGTCTATATACTGAAACAATAACTTTGTGAAAACATTTAAACTAGTGTCGTTATCAGCTATTTCATGATGAATTTCTGCCTCATCTTCTGTCATTAATTCTACTCTATTGCCCTTCATGTTTGCTGTCCTCCCTTTAGTTTCATTATTAATCTTCTTATCTATTATCATAAGGTAAGGAATTGCTACAATCAGGACTAACCATACTATAAGCACCAATACTAGACTACATATGCAGATTGCACAGCATCTCCTACAACAATTTCGTTTTGGTCTCCCAGTAACTCTATCATCAGGCATTTTTCAACAAGGAAGATTGCTCTTCTTATCTCTTCTTCTTTTCTTTAGAGGATTCTTTTGTTTAGTCAGGGTGGTCTTGTTTCTTCTTCGTATGTTAGTTCTGCACTTGTTCCTTCGCCACCACTGTCACTTGACTCTGGGCTTTCAAAATCTTCAAGAATAATATAAGTCCAGTCAGGACCCTTGAATTTGTTATTCACAAGTCTCAGTCTTTTACTTTTTCTTTTTCCTGACTTATTCTCTTGTTCAGTTTGACTTGTCACTTCAGGTACTTGTTCTGGATCTTCACTTCTGGTTGTTATGTGGTATTTTACTCTTTTAATGACACTTGGCCAATGATCTCCTTTTCTTGTCTTCTTGGTTGGCACTGTTTCTCTGTTTACGTCTTCAGAGATCTCGTTATTTTCACTCCTCAATTCTGTTTTGTTTTCTTTGATTACTGCTTCTTTTGTTTGTTCTTTTTCAGGTCTGATTGGTTTCTCTTCAGTAGCTCCACAATGACTTTCAAGATGTTGACCTTGTTCCTTTTTTATTTCTTTATGTTCATTTGTATTAACCCCTTTTTCTTTAGTGAATTCTTCTTGATCTAACTGCTTCTGATCAGGGCTTATTGCACTGTGAACTTCTGCAGCCTGACCTGATTCTTCTAGACCTGTCTGTCCCTCTTTAAAGTTTATTAAATCTTCACTGTTTTTAGTCCAATTTTCTTTCCCTATCTGATTTAGTTCAGGATCTTTTACTGTCTTGTCTTCTTGATCCCGAACTGTTTCTTCTTCACCTATCTGATCTTCTTCAATTTCTTCCAATTTAGTTTGATTTCGCGTTCTGTGGTATACTTCAGGCACTTCTACCACTGGTATCCAATCCTGACTTGTGCTTGGTTGTTCTCCGTCAGCTTCTCTTGAACCTCTAGCCTGAGATTCCTCAGCTGGGCAACCTTCAGCTTCTTCAGTGATTGTCGTTGTCTGTTGATTCTCTTCTTCAGGTTCTGGTACTCTCTTTGTGTGGCTTACGTGAATCCAATTAGGAAATCTTGCACACTTCACTGCTGTATTGGTGGTCAATATGACTTGACAAGGTCTGCTCCACCTGGGTGATAGACACGTTTCTCTGGTGTGATTCTTCACTACCACCCAATCACCAGGATTCAGATCATGTTCTAATTCAGGCTGTCTGGAAACTGCGTCTTCTCCAACCTGATGAGAGACAGAACGCACGAGGTCAGCCAATCCTTTGCAATAATCCAGAACCATATCATCAGATATATTTACTAATTTGTTTGTGGGAACATGTGTTTGTCTCATTGCTCTTCCCATCATTATTTCATGGGGGCTCAATCCTGTCGTTCTGTCAGGTATGCTTCTGATTCCCATCAAGACAAGTGGCAATGCGTCTGGCCACTCTAATAATGTTGATGCACACATTTTTCCCAATCTTGACTTTATAGTGCCATTCAATTGTTCAACCACTCCAGAAGCCTCTGGGCAATATGCAAAATGCAATTTCTGTTTGATTTGAAATGCTTCACAGATTATCTGGATCACTTCACTATTAAAGTGTTTTCCTCTATCTGATTCCAAAGATACTGGAAAACCAAATCTTGGTATGAGCTCTCGTAGCAATAATTTTGCGACTGTAATGCTGTCATTTCTTCTAGTAGGGTAAGCCTCCACCCACTTTGAAAACAGGCACACTATAACTAGTACGTATTTCAGCCCTCTACATGGTGGTAACTGTATGAAGTCAAACTGGAGTCTTATAAATGAACCTTCTGCCATTCCAATCTTTCCAAACCCAATTATCGTTTTCCTGCCTGGATTGTGCATTTGGCAAGTTAGACATCTCTGGCAAAGACTCTCTGCAACAGCCCTGAATTTGGGATTGTACCAATTTTGTCTGAACAGCCTAATCATTGCATCTCTCCCTATATGTGTGTCTCCATGATGCATTCTAGCCATTTGTGAGAGTAAACAGTCTGGCATGACTGGTCTGCCATCTGCACTGATCCACACTTCATCATCTCCTCTTTGGGAACAACCTACTTTAATCCACAAATTCTTCTCACTTTCCTCAACCTCATCTTGCAATTTCTTTACTTCATTCCAAGTTTCTGGTGGCATATACAGCATAAGTTGGCAGCTGATTCCCATTCTTTCCACCCTCTTATTTACTGACGTTCTGGTTTTGGCACAGTGTTGAGCCACCAGGTCTGCATATCTGTTGCCGACTACCACCCAGTCATCTCCTGACTGATGTGCGGCACATTTCACCACAGCCAATTCTTTTGGTGATTGTATTGCTTCTAGCAATTCCCTTACAAATTGTCCATTTTTAATGGGGGATCCTGAAGAAGTCATGAAATCTCTCTGCATCCACAGTTGGCCAAAATCATGCACAACCCCGTAACCATATTGACTATCTGTAAATATGGTCACTCTCTGATTCCTCCCAATTTTGCAAGCTTTTATCAAAGCAATCAATTCAGCTACTTGTGCAGATTTTACTCCTGGTAAATAGGATCCTTCAACTATTCCAGTTAATTCACATACTGCATAGGCAGCAGTTAGTTTACCATCTTCATGTCTTTGACATGATCCATCGACAAATAACTCCCTGTCTGGCTTTTTAAGAGGCTGTTCCTCAATGTCTGGGCGTGGTTTTGGACATAATTCTGTAATCTGTACACAATCATGTTCATCTTCTTTGTCATCTTTATTTGTTTCATGATATGGGTCTGGCAACAGATTTGCTGGATTTATTATCGTACACCTTACCATGGTCACATTTTCAGCACCCATTATTATTCTCTCATATTTAGTCAGCCGACTAGGAGTAAGATGCTGAGTTCGGGTTCTTGTCAACAGAATCACAACTGCATGTGGAACATACACTTTTACAGGATGTCCCATCACAATTGACTCGCTTTGTTCAATGCTCAAACAAGTTGCTGCTACTGCTTTTAAGCATCCTGGCAATGCGGCTGCTACTGGGTCCAATGTAGCAGAAAAATATGCTATAGGACGTCTGTCTAGTCCATGTCTCTGAGTTAAGACAGAAAGTGCACAGTTTTCTCTCTCTTGACAGAATAATGCGAATTCTCTTTTATAATCAGGCATGCCTAAGGCAGGTGCTGAACAAAGTGCATTTCTCAATTTTACAAAAGCTTCTACACTTTCATCTTCCCACTCATCAGGGTCCTTTGCTTTCTTTTTCGTCATGTTAATTAAAGGCTTAGCTAACATGGAAAAATTTGGTATCCATTGTCGACAGTATCCTACTATTCCTAGGAACATTCGCACTTGTCTTTGGGTTACAGGCATTTGCATTCTCTTTATTAATTCTACTCTTTCAGAGGTTATTCTTCTTTTTCCCCTCTCAATTTGATGTCCCAGATATTTAACAGCTGTCCTGCAAAACTGTAACTTTTCAGGTGAGACTTTATGCCCTTCCTCAGCCAAAAGATTTAATAATGCTATGGAATCAACAACACAGTCTTCTCTGGTGGTCGACGCTACTAATAAGTCGTCGATATATTGAACTAAAACTGAGCTTCCTGGCATCACTAGTTTTTCAAGGCACTTTTTCAGTATCTGGTTGAAAATGGAAGGACTTTCTGTGTACCCCTGAGGAACACGATTCCACACATATACTTTATTCTCAAATTTGAATGAGAAAAGATACTGGCTGTCTGGATGCAATGGTATTGAAAAGAATGCTTGACACAAGTCAATTACTGTGAACCATCCTGCATTCCAAGGAATCTGATATAGTATTACTGCAGGATTTGGTACTATGGGACAACATGGTTCTACAATCTTATTTATTTTCCTCAGGTACTGAACAATCCAATATTTTCCACTAGGTTTCTTTAGTCCCATGATTGGTGAATTGCATGGGCTACTCATTACTTCTTTTAGAATGTTTTGTTTTACCATTCGATTGATTTCTTCAATGACTCCTGCTTTTACTTCTGCACTCGTTTTGTATTGTTTAGTATTTGGGAAAATCGCACCTTCTTTTACAGTAATTTGAACTGGATCTATTTTTGCCATAAGTCCTGCTTCTTTTCCGGTGAAATCCCATACTATTTGGTTTACTGTACCTTTTAATTCTTCTGGTAATTCATCTTTTGTTATCAACGAAAACATTTCATCTATTTCTGTACCTTGTTTTGCAACCATAATTTTATATACATGGTCCTCATCTGGTGTCTGAACTGCCACACCATCCAGCGTGCAGAAAATTGTACAGTTCATTTTGCACAATACATCTCTACCTAATAAATTCACTGGGCTAGAATCGCACACTACAAATTGGTGCATTTCTCTGAAGTTTCCAATTTTAACTTCCATTGGTTCGGTAAGAGGTGTTCTAATTCTTTGATTAGCTACCCCCACTACTTGGATATCTTCACCTGAGAGAGGAAGGTCTGGGATGTCTGCTGATCTCACAGTAGACCTGGTAGCACCAGTGTCCAAAAGGAAAGTAATATCATTACCTTTCACATTTCCTTCAACATATGGACCAGACTGATCTACCTGTAAGGATGCGCCAAGTATGCACTCCTTCTTCCCCTCTCCTAGGCACCGTCATGAGTCGAATTTACAGTAATTGTCCTGCAAAAGAAATTGTGATGTCATATAATCATTCTTACCACTCCCTCCTGGGTATCCAATGTCTGTACCATGTTTTGCTCTGCTTATATTACCCTGAACAGGTGGAGGTGGTAATTGATTCTGGGGATTTACACCCTGCTGTGAATCATTCTGCATCTGTGGATTTAAGTTTTGATTTGGGCCATTATTATTCCGAATCTTTTTACACTCATCCTTCCAATGCCCCAATTTTCTGCATCCATGACAAGGAAACTTCTTTTTAGCTTCTTCTCTACTCATTCGTCCTCTAAATTTTCCACCATTTCCCGTATCACCACTCGTTCCAGACTCTTTTCCTGAATTTTCACTCGGATTTTCCAAATTAATTCCCTGTTTCTCAGCCATTTTCACCTGTGCCCACATCACTTTTTCCTGCAATTTCTTGTGTCTATCCTCAATATCGTCTCCACAATATTTTGCATACTTCAAAATTTCATCTATGGGCTTTCCCTGCCAACACAGCATGTGTTGTTTAATCATCTGGCAAATCTCTGGCTTCAGACCATAAACAGACCGATACACAAACTGACTCATGTTCTTGTCTCCAATGTCCTCAAATCCACTATACTGTTTAAAGACCTGTAATAAACACTCATAGTAAGAATGTACTGTTTCACTGGCTTCTTGGGTAGTTCGATCTATTTTCACCCACTTTGTGTCTTTCGGGGGTATTTTCCCTTTCAGGTATGTTATCACCTGCTGAAACTTTTTCATCACGTCACTTGACGGGGCACCTGTCTTTTGATCTCTGGGATACTCATCACTAGGCCAATCCACTGTGATCTTACAATCTGTCCATAAATCGGCAGGTACCACTATGTCAAATAGACCATCCAAATCCTTCAACAATACCTTTGACACCTTCACAAACCTTTCAACCTGCTTGTACCATTCAATTGGCTTTTCCCTCAGCTTTGGAAAATCATTCATAAATGATAAAATATCCTGTCTGCTCCATGGGACATGTACATATCCTCCTCCCGCAACTTCTCGCATTGGATACATTTGATCTGCTTTTCCTGCTTCCTTCATCACATATTCAGATGCTGTTCTACTTGTTCGTGCTTCTTCCTTTTTCTTGGCCCACCTAGATCTCCATTTATCTAAATCTCCCCATTTTTGTAAAACTAACATTAATTCTCTTATTTGCAGTCTTCTTCCAGATGCATTCATATTTTCTAAATCTTTGTCTGAAAATTCTGCTCTATAGGGTTTCTGTAGTACTTTTGATCTCCCTATTTCAATTCCCATCTGTAGTGCTAGATTGGACAATTTTTCATGAAATACCCTCACATTTCTAGTGATACTTCTGCACAGGAACAATAATTCTTCTTCATCATAGGTATTCAAGCGTTCTACTCCTACATTTCCTGCTATTATTTCTTCTAGTTCAACTTTTAATTTATGTATATCCAGTACTTTTGGAGGTGTGCACTGTTTAACTGACCCTTGTACCCATCTTTCTAGATCTTCAGGTGTTACTATGGTAGCACTTTTTGTTCCTGATGAAGTTACTAAACTTACATCTTTTGAACCTTCAGGTACATCTCTTCTTGGAGTATTATTTACAGAACCTCGAATAGGTAAATCCATGAGTGATATTGTGGATTCACAGTCACTAAATTGATCCTCAATTATAACTGGAGCTTCAGGTTTGGGATTACTCACAGGAGTATTCATAGGAGTGGTTACAGGTATCAATGGAGGGCAGTTTCCTTGAGTACCATATAATGGAACTACTGGACCAATTGTTACAGGAATAGTCAATGAATCATGATGTACTTTTATCTGAGTTATTTTCCGTACTAATTCTGCTCTAGTCTTTTCTAAAGCTTCCTTTTCTTTGTCATGAAGTATTCTACTCGGGGTGAATTCATGCATTACCTTTGGTACCATTGGAGTTTGTGGTGGTGCACTAGGAGGGCATCCACTTGTCCCTTCCTGATATGGTGGGGGATTTCTTAACATTTCTTCCATAAATTCGTCTTCTGAATCCTCATTTCTTATTAAATGGTTTGTCTTTTCTGTACATTTGCCTCCTGATTTTTCTCCTTCTGTGAATAATGGATACAGTCCCTCTGTAATCATTGCCCTTCTCCATTGTTTCATCTCACCCTCTCTTGACTCACGTAAATATCTGGGGTAAAATCCTGGGTAACTTCTATTACTTCTAGATCTATCCCGTTCAAATGCCTCGGTTTCCCATTCTTCTAGGGCTTCATACTGGGTTAATCTAGGTCTGGGTTCTAAATCATTCATCCTCAATCTCAAGTTTTGAAGAATTCGCCCATTGAACGTGCCATTTTCAGGAAATGCTAATACTCCATCATTTTTGGTGTATTCTATCCAATTCTCCATCCATACACAAGTATGATAACATCTCTCCATCATCATAAATGATGCTGGCATTTTAGCTGGTGGAATAATAATTCCTTCTCTAGTTTTGATTGGTTTGTCCTTTTTAAAATAATTCTTAATCTTTTGTAAGAATGACATTTTTCTCCTTTCTCCATACATTTTATCTAATCTTCTGTGTACAAAATTATATTCTGCAAAGCCTAGGAATCTCCTATCCGGACGAGTTCCTGTTAAAGTCGGATCGCGTTTTAACATGCAATCCTTATCCACTAAGAATTTTTCTTCTATATTTTCAACCAATCAAATGTCTGCTATCTTTTATTTCCGAGCCAATCCTTGCGCGGCCTTTTGGTGACGTTTTCTCTGTCAACCCCTCCTTTACAATCTGCTCTTTTCTGTTCTCGCTGGTTTAACCAATCCCAGCGCGGCACCTGTGACGTCAGTACTACTCCTGACTACTGACCCCTCCTTTACAAGGGTTTTTCCACACCCGCTCTTTCAACCTACCACAGCGCGGCGTTTTGTGACGTCAGCTCCCTCTCCGGCAACTGACCCTCCCTTTACAAAATTACGCAAACTTATTTTTTCTATAAATCTTAATTATATTTCAGTAACAACATAAAACATTCGCTATCGTGCCAGTTTCCACTAATTTCGAAAAAGATAGTTTCTTCCACACTTTAGTAAAACCTTTCTGTTTACTAATACATACACTATGAGTAAAACACTTCCGTCTACTCTTCACACAAGCTCCAGAAGTACCTGTTACTTCTCCAATGTTACCCTTACTAGGTGATATAACATCAAATTTTTATCAGCGTACCCTTTTTGCTATTACTCACACGCATAGAGTCCCTAACCAGTACTTGAAGTCCTGCTTAACTTCTCAGTACTATTTCTGCCTGACAGATAACCTCACTGCAGTATGGCTTCCACTTGCCACCCACTATTCTTTTTACCTACCCCGGGGTATTCTGGACAACATATAACAAAACTCAAAAATAAGCGGATGTTAGTTCATAAAAAATACAAATAAAATTCTCATTACCCAATTAACAAAGAGTAACAAAAACCGTCCTCTGCTTACCAGAAAACTGATCCAGCGCAATATTAGCCAACAGCATTCATACACCATATACTCACTTGGGCCCATACATTCACTCTACACTAATACTTACGCTGGGTGTCAGATGTACTCTTTTATAAAAAATCCCTGCTACCAATTACCTTCTGATTGAAGAGTAATAACTTACCAATGGATCCTTTGCTAATTGGGAAGTTTAAAATGAGTGACATTCACTATAATACATAATCCTGAAATAACCACTGAGTCAGGAAGTTTTAAAATGTTTATCTAAAGTTTTAGCAGAGTAAAATACAGAAAACACGGTACTTGATTGTAATACCCAAGAAAAAGCATAAAAATGATTTTGCTAATAAATGACGGTGTTTAAAGAAAGGGAGAGAATAGAGACAGCAGCGCAACTAAAGGTTGCATTTATATTTACCTAAAATGCGAGAACCAAGCCCCTTGGCCAAGGAGTTGGAAAAGATAGGACCCAGGAAGGATGAAGAGCAAAGACCTCTTCCAGGATCAGGACAGGACCGATAACCTCTCTACAACGACGCCTGCGCCGTTCCCCTCTCTGATACTCGACTTCTCCTCGATTCTCCCGTCTAATGGACTCCGCCGCCCCCTCCTCAGGACCTCTTCCGGACAGGAATTCAGTCAGCAACCGATCAGCATGGCAGTCTGGAGTTAAGAGCGCTCTGGCAGTATGGACGCCTGTTCTTTGTGAACGCATTTTCTGACTAATTTACTAATGCTATATTCTATTATACCCTTCTACGCACATGTACCTCCCCTTAATGTTGCTAACATTATGGGACCACTACTTCTGATTGGACAGGGACAGGGGGTGGATTCTCGCACCATGTCAATTTTGGCCTAAATTGTGAAGCCTATTGTTTTTAGCTTCCCGCCCCTTCAAATTAATACATTCACTTTATTTCCCACCCGTCTCACGACATATGTTATACATTTTACAGGAGAAAAGTAACAATTTGTCCGCCGGAAACATTGAGTACATCATCTTCGGCCAATAGGTCGTGGCCTTGGGAGACGTCCAAGTTGACTTCACTTGGCAGGCATACAGGACACATGCGCAGAACCATCTGTCTCTCGAGTTTCAAGACACCAACCCAGGCCCAAGTTTACGAATTACTAAAAGTGCAAGAAGGAAATATTAAAATCACAAATAAAATGTTTCACTGTATGCCCACTTTCCCTACTTTATTCCCATTTAATCATAATACTATCCTGCATTAGTAGCGTTTAAGAAAACGACAATTTAATAATCACATGAGAGCAAGCTTAAGCATGTGAAAACATTTAGCGGCCATTTTAGTGCACACTGCGCAGAAGCAGAAGTTTCCCACCAAGCAAAGAAAGACGTCACACCATGTGATCAGGTTGCGACATGCGCATTGAGGTTCCCGCGCTTTAACGGCCATCTTGGTTTATAGACAAGCGTTAATCATTAGTAAAACACATAGGCAGGCGTCTATCCCTTTTGTGTTTGTGAATGCAAAAATTAGTATTGACAGTACAAGTTTAATAAATTAATACTATGAGGAGGATTGCATACAAGCAATTTTCAATTTTGAAACCTTGCTCCATCACAGTGATAAAAATATCCGTCCATTATCAGTTGGAGAACTGTAGTAGCCCCATGTGTGAGGCATCTCAATTTAAATAGCGTAAAGTAATCATGCAATAGACACACTCATACATACTGCATATTCTCACTCACCCATTGGTGTTGGTCTTTTTGTGTCTCAGGAGAGCGCAGAGGCGAGGGTCCCCTGTAGTCACGCTATTTGTTTTTTTTAAACAAAAGTAAAAAAGGAAAGGTCACAGAATAATAAGGAAAAGGCTGGTAGTGCCTAATATTACACACCCCATAACTTCAATCACATGCGCACCCTTGCAGGGACTTACTTCACAAAGGTCCTACCCTTCTGGTAAACCTCTCATCGTGACCCAGCCTGTGGGAAGAATAAAACAAATCAGGCCTGCTCGAAGCTTTGGCAGTTCTCTTTATATAACCGAACTATGGGACCCTCACCCTTTTATCACTGTTTAAGAAATCTAAGATCACTGCTCGGTTGAGAGACGTATGGGTTGCTCCAAAATGCCAACCACAAGAGGAGCGGAGCAACTTTGATATGATCTCCTACATATGATAAACCCAGTTCTTCATGAAGAAAGAATTGTGAACTACTTGGACTGCGACCCAATAATCTTATACAAAAGCGATTCTCCTCCTGTTGGAGCTTTGAGCGGTCCCGATATCCCCATATGGCTGCACCATAGTTCACACTTGAGTGTATAAACCTCCAACAGAGGCAATATAGATGTGCTCCCCACCCTTGCTGCCAGCCTTAATTAGACCCCTACTGATTGACTAAAGTGCAGACAGCAATTTTCAAGGCATGGTTGCCAACAATTCCTAGAATCAAAGGATATACCTAGGTATGGAAACTCACAAACCTTTTTTTTTTAAAACAATTTTATTGGCATTTACATTTAAGGTTACAGTATACAATACAGGATTCATGTCATTTGACCAGTCCCTTCCCTTTCTATTATTATCTTGGTCTCCATTTAGTACATTCATTGATATTGTCAATTGCAGTTTCATACTCATTTTGAAAGTTCCATGCCAAACATAACATTTGTAACTCCCCCCCACCCTATCCGTGTCGTAGTCTCGACAGTCTGTGATCGTGTCATGGGGCGAGTAAACACCAGCTTGATTATGTTGTCCTCTAACCGAGTTCCATTTCGTCTCCTCCCATTAAACCTTGCCCCTCGTTTTCTTGACTGTTTTCATCATTCCCTGTATCTGAGGGTTGTGGATCTTGTAACTCCAAAATTATAGCTACCCGTGCTAAGTACATCATCGTTGAGTTTTTCATCCTTTCTAACTTGTTTCATCCAGATTAGCTCTGCTGTTGCCCATTTGCTCATATCTTTCACCCATCTATTTATTAGCGGCGGGACTGGACTCAACCACAAGATCATCTTTTTGCTAATACCAGCTCAAGGAGCACAAGCTTTCTGCTAAGTTTTTTTCCTTTAGGAGTTGGTAGTAGGCCCACCAGCACGGCTCGTATTTTCTTGGGAATGGTCCATCCGATGGCTATATGTAGCCTTTCTAGTACACCCTCCCAGTATTGTGTTAGTATTCGACATGCCCACATCATATGTATAAAGTGAACTTCTGATTCACCACATCTGGGACAAGCGTCTGAGCGTCCCGGGTATATTTTACTCAATGTCTGCGGGGTTAAATATACTTGGTGCACTACATTGTAGTGTATAAATTTAAATTGTGCATTGGAGCTCACCCCACGTACTCCTTCATGTACCTTCGTCCATTCCCGACCTGATATCAGTTTGTCCAGCACCGCCTCCCACCTAGTCTGTACCTGCAAGGACTCTGGCGGGGAACTCATCAAGAAGCTCTCAGTAAATGCGTGAAATTAGTCGTCTTCCTCCCGACATGGATAACAATGCCGATAGTACCAAAGTACTAGGGGAATGAGCACCACAGCTCTTGGGCAACGGCCAATATCTTCCCATATTGGAGAAACTGTACAGCTCCCAGGACAAAGGCGGTCGCAGCTTCCTCTTGCAATATAAACTGCCCATTACTATAAAGGGCGAGAAAGCAAAAGACACACAATTGATGGACGGAATGCAGGGTCAAGACTGATTTGCATATGGCTGGGTCCAAACTGGAATGGCATGGCGAGCAAAAAAATGATGGATTTAGGCCCAGATCTCTGTACTGAGGTGAATGTATGACATTGTTCTGCATTCTGTCCATCAATTGTTCTTTTTGCATTTGTCACCCCGAGTGGGATGGGTATGCCCAGACATGGGTCCCGTGCTCTCCATGCCACTGGAGTCAAGCTATCCTGGCTGATGAGGGTTGAAAGCCCTAAACCGGTCCTAGGATGATTGTTTCCAGTCCAGGGAGGACCTGGCCTGGCAGTTCGGGCTGGACTGTTCCCATTGGGTTCAGGGTCAAGATTGATTTGCATATCGCTGGGTCCAAACTGGAATGGCATGGTGAGCAAAAAAACTATGGATTTAGGTCCAGATCTCTGTACTGGGGTGAATGTATGACATTGTTCTGCATTCTGTCCATCAATTGTTCTTTTTGCATTTGTCACCCCGAGTGGGACGGGTATGCCCAGACGTGTGTCCCGTGCTCTCCATGCCACTGGAGTCAAGCTATCCTGGCTGATGAGGGCTGAAAGCCCTAAACTGGTCCTAGGATGATTGTTTCCAGTCCAGGGAGGACCTGGCCTGGCAGTTCGGGCTGGACTGTTCCCATTGGGTGCAGGGTCAAGATTGATTTGCATATGGCTGGGTCCAAACTGGAATGGCATGGTGAGCAAAAAAACTATGGATTTAGGTCCAGATCTCTGTACTGGGGTGAATGTATGACATTGTTCTGCATTCTGCCCATCAATTGTTCTTTTTGCATTTGTCACCCCGAGTGGGACGGGTATGCCCAGACGTGGGTCCCGTGCTCTCCATGCCACTGGAGTCAAGCTATCCTGGCTGATGAGGGCTGAAAGCCCGAAACCGGTCCTAGGATGATTGTTTCTAGTACAGGGAGGCCCTGGCCTGGCAGTGCGGGCTGGACTGTTGCCATTGGGTGCAGGGTCAAGACTGATTTGCATATGGCTGGGTCCAAACTGGAATGGCATGGTGAGCAAAAAAACGATGGATTTAGGCCCAGATCTCTGTACTGGGGTGAATGTATGACATTGTTCTGCATTCTGTCCATCAATTGTTCTTTTTGCATTTGTCACCCCGAGTGGGACGGGTATGCCCAGACGTGGGTCCCGTGCTCTCCATACCACTGGAGTCAAGCTATCCTGGCTGATGAGGGCTGAAAGCCCGAAACCGGTCCTAGGATGATTGTTTCTAGTCCAGGGAGGACCTGGCCTGGCAGTTCGGGCTGGACTGTTCCCACTGGGTGCAGGGTCAAGACTGATTTGCATATGGCTGGGTCCATACTGGAATGGCATGGTGAGCAAAAAAACGATGGATTTAGGCCCAGATCTCTGTACTGGGGTGAATGTATGACATTGTTCTGCATTCTGTCCATCAATTGTTCTTTGTGCATTTGTCACCCCGAGTGGGACGGGTATGCCCAGACGTGGGTCCCGTGCTCTCCATGCCACTGGAGTCAAGCTATCCTGGTGATGAGGGCTGAAAGCCCGAAACCGGTCATAGGATGATTGTTTCCAGTCCAGGGAGGACCTGGCCTGGCAGTTCAGGCTGGACTGTTCCCACTGGGTGCAGGGTCAAGACTGATTTGCATATGGCTGGGTCCAAACTGGAATGGCATGGTGAGCAAAAAAACGATGGATTTAGGCCCAGATCTCTGTACTGGGGTGAATGTATGACATTGTTCTGCATTCTGTCCATCAGTTGTTCTTTTTGCATTACTATAAAGAGCCCCCATTGTAAGGCATCCTCCATCCTTCCATTTTTGGACTGACATAGAATCTGCTATTTATTTGAAGGGTTTTATGACCCATAACGGCATGTCCGGAGTATAGGGTGCGTTCTGAACCACCCTCCTGACCGTGTCCTCCCACACCTTTGCCACGTGTCTTATTATATATGGTATTCTTTGGGGATCCCAGCTCCCAACATGAACAGCTCAGGGAGGGGATTTCTACCATACGTGCCAGCCAGTAGTCTTTTTTCCCAGTTTTCATTTTCCTCCAACCAGTGGACCGTATGTTGGAGGTGTGAATCCATGTAGTACAGTTCCAAGTGAGGCGCCTCTAATCCCCCATCCTCCCATTTCCTTTGCAGGGTTCCTAATCGCATGTGCTTAAGTTTGTTCCCCCACAGAAGCTCCACCATCAAACTGTCTAAGGTTATGAAATATCTCCTAGGTACTTCATAAAAGGAGTGCTGAAGGGCATGCAGGCACCAGGGTAGCACAATCATTTTTATAATTGCCAGCCTCCCCATCAGGGACAGAGGCAAAGTTTCCCAGAATGTGATGGAGGTGAGGATACCTTCTATTACCCTGCCTATATTGTTTTCCAGGTGGGAAGGGCCCAAATACATCAGGTGGATCCCTAGGTACTTTATTCCCTCAGTTACCCATTGCAGGCCCACCTCGTGAAGATCCAGCGGGAATTAGCTTTGATTTACCTCAGTTGATATGGAGTCCAGAGAGTACCCCAAATTTCTCCAGCTCGTGAAGCAGGATCTGCACTTCTTGGGTCGGGTGTTGTAAGTACATTAATGTATCATCGGCGAATAGGGATACAACATGATTACTATCTCTCATGGGGATTCCCCAGTCCCTCATTCTCTCACTCAGTGTCACTGCCAGGGGTTCCACTGCCGCCGCAAAAAGAAGCGGCGGCAGGGGGAAACCCTGCCAGGTACCTCATGTCAATTTGACATCTTCCAATACAGTCCCCCTAAGCCGGACCCGGGCTGTTAGATTTTTATATAGCAGTTGGGCCCATTGGATAAACCCCGGTCGCATACCCATTCTTCGGAGAACTGCCCAGATGTACTCCCACTCCACTGAATCAAATGCTTGTTCATTATCAAGCATTGCCAACGCATAGTCTTCATTCTTAAGGAACGGGGTGTGCCAGACATGTGCCGGGCATCACAGGTTATGTGTGGTGTTCCTCCATGGTATAAAACCAGCCTGATCCGGGTGTACCAGGTGGGGCATATGGGGCAACAGCCTGGCCACTAGGATCCCGCTCAGGAGCTTAACATCAACGTTTAGAAGTGAGATCGGCCTATATGAACTGGGCAGTAGAGGGTTATTATCAGGTTTCAGGATCATGGTTACCAATGCCTCTTGCATGGAGAGGGCAAAGACTGTCTCTCACGGGCCTCATTGTATACTTCCAGTAGTTTATCTGCTAGCAGTGGCGCAAATCATTGGTAGAGCTCGGCTGAGAGTCCGTCGCTTCCGGGGCACTTGGCCGTTTTGAGGAGTCGGATGGCTGCTAGTAGTTCTTCTTTAGTAATGGGGACTGCAAGCGTGTCAGCTATCTCAGGGTCTAATCAAGATACCTCTGTCTGCTCCAGAAAGGTCTGTATTAATTCGGGGGGTGGAGCGCGTTTATTTTCGGAGACAGTAGCTAAGTGTTAGGCCAGTGAGTTTATAATCGCACCCTGGGTCCATATCATGTCTCCATTACTATTTTGTAATTGCAGTATCGGGGTTGCTGAGGACTCAGACATAATAAGTCTCGCTAGTAGGGTGCCAGTTTTGCCCCCCTCCATGTGTAGGCGTTGTTGGAATGTTGTGTATGTGAATTTTCCAAGTGTACGCCAAGAGTCCATCAGAGCCTCTCATGCCACACGCCACTCCACCATGTTCTGGGGAGCCTCCTGTAGATCCGCCTCCAATGTACCCAACCGTCACTCTTGTGTACGGATATCCCGTTCTAGTAGCTGTCTAACCCCATGGGATGTTTTAATACAAACCCCTCTTATAACCACCTTCAAGGCTTCCCATTCCATTGATCTGTTGGACGCTGTGCCCCAGTTATCCTCTAAGTAATGGGAAAGGGCTTTTGAGATTGTAGCTGTATATGGGGGATCAGTCAGCGCCTCCGCACGGAGTCGCCACAGATGTATCGCCAGGTGATAGTCGCCCCCTTTTAGCTTCAGCAGGAGTGGAGAATGGTCCAACAGGTTGCGGCGCATATATGATATCCCCGTCACCCCTCGGCCAACTCCTGCGAGATACAACAGTAGTCCAGTCGGCTAAAGGTGTTAGTCGCAAGGATGTGATATCTCACTCCTTTCAGAGGGTTACGCACTCTCCATTCATCTCTGAGCTGCATACCGTTCATTATATCTAACTGTCGCAGTCATTCAAGTGTTTTCTTTAGGGGGCTCTCAGTCTAGCTGTGCATCAAATACACAATTAAAATCACCCACTAGGATCATCCCTGCCCAAGGAATGGGATTGCTGCTTTCATAACTGTTGGGAAAAACACCAGGAAAGACCGGGGGCATGGACACTGATGAAGTATATCTCCCTTCCCTCCCATTTCCCATGCACAATCACGTAATGCCCTTCGGGGTCTGTCATGTGGTGAAGGTGCCGAAATGGCACTCCAGGGGCCACCCAAATAAGCATTTCTCACGCAAATCTGGAGTAAGAGGTGGCGTATAACTGCCCTCTCCACCTTTGCCGGATATAAGGAACTGCATCTCCCCATATGTGTGTTTCTTGTAGGCATGCAATAGCCACTCGGTAACGTTTCAAATAATCTAGCACCCTCCGTCTTTTCTGATAATTTGGCATGCCTCGTACATTCCAGGTAATGAGTTTCAGTACTTGTGCAGCCATTTTTGCATACATTTCGCTAATCCTCCCCCCACATTACATTCCTTTCAAGTGTCTCCCTCCTCCCCACCCCCTTTTGAGGTCTTTCAGACTCGTATACCACACACATCAAGAGTAACACCTTAAAACTTCCCCTGATATAAACAGCTATATAACTTCCCCATACCTCCCTGCCTCTGGGCATTCGTGTGAGTCCCATTTCCCCCGTACAAAAAAGAATACAAACTTGCACAGAACGCCCCATTTTCCACCCTCTCAGCGAACAAAGAACATCAACTTTCGCGGTTTACTTTAACGTTACCAATCGTGGGTGTGCGTTGGATTGTTCATTGCATTTTTGCTGTGCCAGTGGTCTGGCCACCGGGGGGTGTGAGGTCTGATCCTCCAGCTCCCCACTAGGGTTTTGACCTCTGCGGGGGGAGCCCCCCGTTGATAGCTTGAACTTTAAATAACAGGATATCACTTAGAGACTGAAAAGTGTACCTTGTCTATCCTTTGCATTTTATTTCCACTCCCTCCCTTCATCTGCGTTCTAGTCCCTGAGCACTTATCTGTACATCCTTCGCAGTGATCCTATCTCCATGCTCATTTTACCGGTTCATCCGGTCCGGCAGAGTCTATGCTGAAATCCTGGTTCGCCGCCTCCGATTCCATCACCGTCTCTGTGTCAGAAGCCTGTAATGTTCCATCAGGGGGGACCCGGATCCCGGGCTGCCGCATCCGTTCCGCGGCTTCTGCTTTGTTCCCCTATGCCGGTCTCGGGTATATCCTCCCGCCGTCGATGTTCTGGAAGACCCCGTTGATAGGACCAGGCAGGCCACCGGATCACTGCTGGATTCCAGCCAGTCACTGGCCTCGGATGCAGAGTGGAAGAACAAAGTTCAGCCCGCTTTTTCTACTCTTAATTTTGCGGGGAACATAAGACTGTATTTCATGTTTAGGTCTCAGAAAAATTGTTTAACTGTTTGGAATGTCTTTCTTTGATCTTGGATCCTTTATGTATGGTCGGGATATATTGAGATGGGATGGCCCTCGAATAGTATAGGTCCTTTCGTATGTGTGGACTGCAGGATCATGTCCCTATCTCAATAATTTAAAAAACGGCAATAATGGCTCTCGGCGGTGCCCCTGGTCTCCAGTCTCAAGGAAGAATTCGACGGAGGGACCTTCTGCCCTTTCTGGAAAGCCCACAAATCTTAATTTGTTTCTCCGAGATCTTCTTTCAGAGTCCTTCGCTTTATCATCAAGTGTTGCCACTCGTTTCTGAAGCGCTTTGACAGTGTCTCTGAGCGTGCGTATTTCTGTCTGTAGTGAGTCCACGTTTTTCTCTGTAGTAGTCACTCTTACTGCAACCTTTCGCAAATCATAGCACAGCAAATTAACATCAATAGCAACTGCATCAATTCTGTGCACCATATCATCTCGCTCACTAACCCTTGTGACGTTTTTGCTCTTAATAGAGATAGGCCTAATTTTAGCATTTTGCTTCCCTAGAACCATAAAATGTGTCTTAGCAATATTGGTTTCTAGCTCAAGATTGCCCATAACTTGTACGAATGCATCGATAAGACCCATAAGGTCATTTGATATGAGGGAAAGCAAGACCACATCATCGGCATAAAGTAAGACTGGGATAAAAGTTGAGTTTGCCTTGGGCATGCCTACCCCCATAATACTAAAGACAAGCTTATTCCATTAATATATAAAATAAATGAAATAGGGGCCAGGACACAAGCCTGGCAAACTCTCCGAGATAAGCCAAAGGGGTCTGTGCATTCCTCCTCAGTTCCATATCTGTCAGAGGCACGGACCCCATTATGCAAGGCACAAAGGAAGTTCACCAAGGATAAAGGTAAACCAATATCGATTAAAGCATTCCTCAGCTTAGACAATTGACATGGTCAAATACACTACTAAGGTCCATAAAAGCAAAGTAAAACAGGCCCTTCTTCGTAACCACATATTTCCCAATGATAAGATGCAGATTTAAATGCTGTTGTACAGTCCCCAAACCTTCCCTAAAATCATATTGGACGGCGCAGAGGGAACCATTTTGTTCCACCCAGCCCTAAATTCAGTGCAAAATAACATGCCTCACAATCTTTACCACTGAGTACAGGAGCGAAATATTCCTGTAACAGCGGGGATCCTGCTGAGTACATCTCTTAAAAACCAGCACGATTGTAGCAGTCTGCTAAGAAAAGGAAATACCAGAAGACACAGCAGTGTTTAAGACATTAGTGATTACAAGCCCCACAGCTGTATATTATCCTTGTAAAGATCCTCGTGCCAGCTCCCCCTGCGACAGTTCTCCTGTCCAGCTTGCCCGTAGTCCACTACGCTCTGCTGCCTGTCTACCTGATGCCCTCTGTTGGTGCCTCCTCTGCTCATTTCTTGCTCTGTTTTGCTAATTTTTCTGCCCTCTGTTTTCCCATTTTCTGCTTAGTTTTCTGCCCTCTATTTTGCCTTTTCTGCTCATTTCTCTGCCCTTCCTTTTGATTTCCTGCTAGTGTTTCTGCCCTTTTCTGCACTCTGTTTTGCCCTCTTTTGCACTGGTTTGCCTTTCCTGCTTGTTTTTCTGCCCTCTGTTTTGCCTTTTTTGCTTGATTTTCTGCCCTCTGTTTTGCTTTTCTTGCTCATTTTTCTGCCCTCTATTTTGCCTTTTCTCTGATTTACCATATCTGCTCATTTTTCTTCCCGGTGTATGGCCTTTTCTGCTCGTTTTTCTTCCCTCTGTTTTGCCCTCTTCTGCTCTGTTTTGCCATTTCTGCACGTTTTTCTGACCACTGTTTTGCCTTTTCTGCTTCTTTTTCTTCCCTCTGTTTTGCGCTCTTCTGCTCTGTTTTGCCTTTTTCTGCTCATTTTTCTGCCCTCTGTTTTGCCTTTTCTGCTAGTTTTTCTGCCCTCTATTTTACCTTTTCTGCTCGCTCATTTTTCTGCCCTTTGTTTTTCCTTTTTTTGCTCAGTCCTTCCCGCTGTTTCCTCAAGACCTGGCTTTTCGACTGAGACCTCGCATCCCAGCGCCCAGATACCCCAGGGGTACAGTGCCATGCTCTACAAATACTGATTGATTGATTGATTGATTGATTGATTGATTGAAAGGTCCATGGGCACCCCATCAGGACCCAGCGCCTTGTTCAATGGGCTGGCTGATATAGCAGACGATACCTCACCCAATCCAAAATTAATTGCCAGTGGAAACTGTGAAATGCCATCTACGCCCTCTGCCATGGGACATCTCCCATATGAATAGATAAATTTAAAAAGCTCTAACCATTTATCAGGTTTGATATTAGAGCCTAGTCCCTCTGACAAGGCTGGTGAGGACTTTGTATCATTTACAATTTCCCAACATCCCTTAGAGTCCCTGGCTTTAGATTTATAAGCTAAACATTTTCAAGTTGTCTCTTTAAGTACATATTTCCCTTTTTTAATAGCATGTTTATAGATTGCCATAGCCTCTACAATACGCTGTTGGTTCCCGGGCTTGGCAGTAAGGGTTTCATGCAAACTGTGATTTGCAGTTCTGCAATCCTTATTGAACTACCCATATTTTGGAGCCCTTTTATTCCTTGAGTGGTCAAGTATAATGTGCCTGGTCATATAGTGGAGTGGCGTCTCGTAGAGCGAAGTTGAGTGATGTGTTGTTGAGTGTCATACAGTGTACTGCAGGCAGTGGCGTGCAGTGGATGGGCATAGAGTGGAGTAGAGTGTCATAGAGTGTAGTACAGTGTTGTAGAGTGGCGTTGCATACAGTAAAGTAGAGTGTCAAACAGTTGAGCAGCATTGAGCCGAGTACAGTACAGTGGCGTTGAGTGGGATAAAGTGCAGTAGAGTGGAGTATACTGGAGTGGAGTACACTGGAGTGGGGTAGTGTAGAGTTGAGTAAAGTGTCATAGAGTGGAGTGGCATGTCATGGACTATAGTGGTATGGAGTGCAGTAGAGTGGAGTGGAGTGGCGTAGCGTCCATTCAAGTAAAGTGTCATACATTGGAGTGCAGTGTTGTATAGTAGAGTGTAGTGGGGTGTCATATAGTATTGGATGTAGATTACTGCAGAGTAGAGTGGCATAAAGCCTAGTTGATTTTTGTAGAGTGGAGTGGTGTACAGTACAGTACAGTGTTGAAGAGTGTGGTACAGTGGATTGGCATACAGTGTATAGAGTACAATGGCATTGAGTGGCGTAGAGTGGAGTGGTGTACAGTGGAGAAGAGTGGAGTACTGTGTCAGAGTAGAGTAAAGTGGGGTGCAGCGGCATACAAAGAGTTGTGTACAGTGTTGCATAGTGGACTAGAGTATCGTAGAAGAGAGTGGAGTAGGATGTTGTACAGTGACATACAGTTTAGTACAGTATTGTACAATGGAGTGAAGGGGTACAGACGGGAGTAAAGTGTCAGAGAGTGGCCTAAAGTGTAGTAGAGTGTTGTAGAGTGGAGTTGCATAGAGTACAGCAGTGCGTGGAACAGTGGAACTGTATAGAATGGAATGTTGTATAGTAGCATAGAGTGTATTGGTGTGTTGTACAGTAGAGTGGGATGGAGTGGAGTGTACTGGCGTAGTGTAGGTAGTAAACTGTTATAAATTGGAGTGGGTTCTCGTACAGTAGAGTGGAGTACTTGGTAGTATAGAAAAGTTTTGTATAGTGGAATAGAGTATTTTACATTGGAGTGGACGGGCATAGAGTGGAATATAGAGTTGGACTGTGAAGTGTACAGGGATAGAGTGGAGTAGAATGTCATGAAGTGTAGTACACTTTTATAGAATTGAGATATATATAGTGGAGGAGAGTGTCATACAATGGAGCAGCATAGAGAAGAGAGGCATACACTGTAGTGGCATAGAGTGGATTACCGTAAAGTGGAGTAGTATACAGTGAAATAGCATACAGTGGAATACTGGACAGTGGTGTGTAGAAGAATGGAGTGGCATAGAGTGGAATAGCATTGAATAGCGTGCTTTACATTGGAGTGTTGCAGAGTGAAGTAGGGTACAGTGGATTAGCATAGAGTGGGGTGGCATATATTGAAGTGGTGTAACTTAGAGTCGAGGAAACTATTATGAATGGGGGTGGTGAGTAGAGTGGAGTGCTGTATGGTACAGTGTTGGAAACTGTCATAGAGTAGAGCAGAGTGTAGTACAATAGAGTGTATGGGTATAGAGTCCAGTGCAAATCTTGACAGTGGAGTGCACAGGGATAGATTGTAGTAGGGTCTAGTAGAGTGGCAGAGAGTGTAGTAGAGTCTTGTAGTGTGAAGTTATACAGAGTGGAGGAGAGTACACTGGAGTGGCGTAGAGTGGAGTAGCATACAGTGGAGTGGCATAAAGTGGAATAACATAGAGTGGAGTAGCATAGACTGGAGTGACGTCCAGTGGAGTGGCAGAGTGTAATAGCGTATGGTGTAGTAGCGTACAGTGGAGTGGAGTAAAGAGTAATATAGTATAGTGTAGTAGCGTACAGTGGAGTGACATAGAGTGAAGAGGTTTAGACTGGAGTGGTGTATTGTGGGGTGGGCTACATTGTAATAGCATACATTGAAGTGGCATACAGTGAAATTGGGTGAACTGAAATACCATACAGTCGAGGGGCAAAGACTTAAGTTGTTTACAGTATAATAGCATAGAATTGAGTGGTGTAGAGTGGAATAGCGTCAAGTGGAATAGCGTAAAGTAGAATAGCGTAGAGTGGAATAGCGCAGAGTAGAATAGCATAGAGTGGAGTGCCGTACAGTTGAGTGGTGTTGACTAGAGTAGTGTGCAGTAGAGTGGGGTAGAGCAAAATAGCATATAGTGGAGTGGCGTAGAGTGGAGTTGTGTCCAATGGACTAGCGTAGAATGGAGTAGCATAGAGTGGAGTGGTATAGAATAGAGTGGTGTAGACTGGAATAGGGTATAGTGGAGCTGTGTACAGTGCAGTGGCATGCAGTGAAGCGGTGTAGACTGGAGTGGCATACACTGGATTGGGGAAGAGTGTAATAGCATACAGTTGAGTGGCGTACAGTGGAGTGGCGTCCAATGGAATAGCGTAGAATGGAGTGGGGTAGAGTGGAGTGCCACACACTGAAGTGGCATAAAGTGGAGTACCATACAGTGGAGTGCCATACAGAGAAATAGCATGGAGTGGAGTAGCGTACAGTGGAGTGGCGTACACTGAAGAGGCGTAGAGTGAAGTTGCATACTGTATAATAGCGTAGAGTGGGCTGGTGCAGATTGGAGTTGTGTACAGTGTACTAGCATAGAGTGGAGTGGCCTAGAGTGGAGTGTTGCACAGTAGAATAGTGTAGAGCATAATGGTGTATAGAGGAGTAGCGTAAAGTGGATTGGCATATGATAGAGTGGTGTAGACTGGAGTGGCATACAGTGGCATGGGGTAGAGTGTAATATCACACAGTGGAGTGTCATACATTGGAGTGGGGTCCAATCGAACAACATAGAATGAAGTGGCGAGAGTGGAGTGCCATACACTGGAGCGGCAATTGAGTTGAGTAGCATACAGTGAAGTGACGTACAATGGATTAGCATAGAATGGAGTGGCATACAGTGCAATGGCGTAGAGTGAAATGACTTTTAATGGAGTAGCATAGAGCGGAGTGGCATACAGTGAAGTGGCGAACACTGAAGAGGTGTAGAGTGGAGAAGCATGCACTGTAATAGCGTAGAGTGGACTGGCGTAGAGAGGAGTTGTGCACAGTGTAATAGCATAGAGTGGAGTGGCATAGAGCAGAATGTTGTACAGTGGAGTGGCATTGAGTGTAATAGTGTATAGCAGAGTAGCGTACAGTGGAGTGGCATATAATGAGGTGGTATATAGTGGCGTAGGGTAGAGTGTAACAGCATACAGTGGAGTGGCATACATTGGAATGGGGTCCAATCGAATAGCATAGAATGAAGCACTGTAGAGTGGAGTTCCATATACTGGAGTGGCGTAGAGTGAAGTACTGTCCAGTGGAGTGGCATACACTGGAGTGACGTAGACTGGAGTGGCACACAGTGGTGTTGCGTACAGTGTTAATAGCGTAAAGTGGAATGGCATAGAGTGGAGTCACGTACAGTGGAGAGGCGTAGAGTGGAGAGTCCTAGAGTGGAATAGCATATAGTGGAGTAACTACAGTGGTGTGGAATGTGCATGTATGTGACATTTAGCAGCAATGTAGATTATGGTGTGCAGAGTAACGCAAAATAGCGAATTGCGCTGCCTTGCATTTATCCAGATTTACCAATCAATACAGGGCCACGCATGGTGGACTTGCATTCCTTTGCAATTCTGACTTAAGTATTACATTACCCATGCGACACCATGAGTGACGCAAGGGTACCGTAATCCAATAATACAGCTAGGCCTTAGTTATAGAGTGGGCCATGGCATACCGTGATAACTTTACGGTACATGGGGTTTGACAAGTTCGTATATAATTCGGTAAAGGCCATTTTTAGAGAATGAAAAGGCAGCTACATTGGGTAATTGCTGTTTTTAGAGAATGAAAAGGCAGCCACATTGTTTTTACTACACTTTGGCTGTATTCAGTGTTAGGGATAGGTAAGTAGTAGGTCCCTACCTATTACTACGTTATTAAAGTGGTAATAGGTAGGTAAATGTACTTATATATTTTAATATATTTTTAAATACCTTTACTGCCATGTACCGTGATAGTTTCACAAAAGTTTGTGAAGTTATAGCAAAAGTATCACAGTGACAGATATCACTAAGTTTAAATGCCTTATAACTTACAAAATACATACCCTACTTAACTGCCAAACCCAGAAAGAATCATCTCAATATTGTATAATCCTGCCAAATTTCAGATAAATCAATTTAGCCATTTTTGCACTTATGTCAATTACAATGGTCTATAGAAAATGCATCTATGGAAAAAACATTTTGGAACCCCCTTTCAAATGTAGAAAATGCAATAGGTCTGGAAAATGTTGTGATTTGTCAAATGGGTGGAAAGTAGTTAGGGAGCTAATTTCCAAGGAATTCCTATTTTTGGGAATGCTAACTATAAGTACAGAGTGATAATCAGATTTGATGTGATTTCTTTCTTTTTATCTATTGTATTTGTTATGTATTTTATTTATTACATTTACATACTCCTGTGACCATAAATGTGTCTTTTAGTTGTTCATGTAGTAATTCTGAAACTTTACAAATGCAGTCTTGTATATTTTTGGGGCTTTACTGATACTAAATATGAAGGACAAACTGAATGAATGGCAATCATTGTTATTGTTATGAAAATTGAGATTATTATTTATTTTTTCCTAGCGGCCAAATATCATGTCCACCAAATAGTAGTTTGTGTGGATCACTGCTAGTGCACAAGAGTGCATAAGAAAGATGGTTTTTATTTGACTTGTTTGATGACTTTTATTTTGTGAGCCAGAGAGCATGCAAAGAAAACTTATGTAGATTGAGATGTATTCTATGTGTTATGTATTTGTTCATAGGTTTCCATTAGCATGTGACCATAAATGGATCATTCAGTTCTTCATGTAGTAAATCCGAAACTTTACTTATGCAGTCTAGTTTATTTTTTGGGCTTCCTTGCTACTTTTAGTAGTATTGTGCAACAAGATATCTCTAAGTTGAAAAACCTTATAACTTAAAAAATACTTACTCTACTTACCAAAAGAATCATCTGTGCACCCCAATATCTAATGTTGCCAAATTTCAGCAAAATCCATCTGGCTGTTTTCACTCTACGCAAAATACAAAAGTCTATGTAGAATGCATTGGATTTCAAGCCCATTTTCAGACCCCCCTTTTTTCTTTGCACCCCCTTGACCAAACGTTAAGTAAGATGCCCATCGCAATACACAGTGGGGGGGGGTGAAACCAGGGCCTGGTATGTGCTGCTCCCACCCAAGCTTGCTGCTCTGGCCCCCCTCCTCCTTCCCATCCAGTGTCCAGGCTCCTGACCTTGCTCCTTCCTTACAGCCATGTGTGACCGTTGTTCTGCCACTGCCCTTCCTGCCTGCCCTAACCAGTTAGGTTGCTGCCCCATCAACATCCTCCCTATCCTCTGCTGTCTGAATCCATACACCAGCACCCTCTCTCCTGCCCTGTATGGTCTGATGGTCTGCCATAGCCCTCCATTTAACTTCATGTCCCTGCCCACTCCTCCTGCCCTCCATTGTACAAATTCTATGCCTCATCATTGCCCTCCTGCTTAGCCTCTGTGCTTAACTTGATGCCCCTACTCTCCCTCCCCCAGCCCTCCAATGTCTGTGTGCATGCCCCTGCTCCCTCCTTTATGCCCACCATATTCTATGGACCTGCCACCCTCCTATCTATTCTGAGTGTTCTGTTGAGCTGCCATTGCCCCTCCTGCCTGCCTAGCATGGGCAGATGGCTGCCACCTGTCCCTGCCACCTCCACCATGCCTGTCCAAAGTCCATGTCCCTGTCCCCTCCGTCTGTCTTCCATGGTCCATTTTTCTGCCACTCCCTTCTGCCCTTCATGCCCTGTTGTGCTGCAACTGCTTCTCCTGCCTGCCCTGCATGGTCTGTTGTGAAGCCCCTTCCCCTCGCTTCAGTCCTCCATGGTCCTTTGTGCATGACCCTGCCCCCTCCCCCTTGCCCATCATGGCCGCTCTGCTGTCACTAACCATCCCGCTTGCCATTTGTGGTCTTCTGTGCTGCCACTGCACCTCCCACCTGACCTGTGTGGTTAGCTGGCTGCCTCTGACCCTTCACACCTTCCCTCCATTGTCTGTCTGTATGCCATTATAGTCTCACTGTTGCCCTCCATGGTGTGTTGTGCTTCCAGTGCCCATCCCGCCTGTCCTCCATGGTCAGCTCACTGCTCCTGCCCTGCCCCCTTGACCCCTGCCCTCCGTTTTCCATGTGCAGACCACTATTGCTCCCCTCCTGCCTTGTCTGGTGTGCTGTTGCTCCCTTGACCCCTCCCTCCTGCCTTTTCTTGCTCGTTGTCGTACCCCTGCCCCTTTCCTCCTGCCCTTCATGGTCCACTATGCTGCAGCTGTCTCTCCTGTCTGTCCGGTATGGTCAACTTTCTGCCCTTGCCTCTTTCCCCCTGCCCTCTGTTGTCCATGTGCATGGCCCTGTCCCCTCCCTATTGCTTTCTATGGTCCTTTGTGAAGCACTGCTGTTCCGCTTGCCATGTGTGGTGTATTGTGCTCCTGCAACCCCTGATGCCTGCCCTGTAAGGTGAGATTGGCGCCACAGTTCATCTCCCTCCTGCCCTCCCTTTTCTGAGTCCATGTCCCTATTCCATTCCTCCTGCCCTCCGTGATCCAATATACCTTACTTGCTAACATTTTGAACTTGGCAAGAGGGAGATTTTGACTTACATTGAAAAAGAGTAGATTTTAGGCAGAAGACAGATAAAATAAAGCCCTTTTGGGATTGAAAGCATTGGGAGTCACCTGTCTGAATCGGGTCTGTTGGCATGCATGGTTGTACTGCCACTTCCATCTGCCTTCAATGGTCTTTTATATTGCCAGAGCCTCTCTTACCTGTACTGCATGGTTGGTTTGTTGCCCCTGACCCCCATTCCTCTGCCCTCCATGGTCCATTGTGCTGCCACTGCCTCTCCCGCCTGCCCAGCGTGGTCAACTTGATGCCTCTGTACCCTCTACCATGAGGGGTCTTATTCCCATAGAAAGTATGGTTAGTGCTCTGAACAATGAAAATGAGGACATGTTTTCTGAGTTCTCAAAATGCAACAAAACACTTTGAAATAATTTTCTATCTTTATGTTTTCTTAATCCATTTGATCACTAGATTATATGTTACACTTAAGGGAGAGGATGTGGCTTTACGGCTAGAGCTGCAGACTTTGCAACTGGGGAACCAGGTTTGAGTTTCGGCTTCAGCTCCATATCCTGTGATTCTGGCCAAATCCCTTAATCTCCCTATGCCTAAAACCAAAATGAATGTGTCCTTGTGTATTGTAACTGATGCTCATTTAAAGCACTCCAATACATTTGGGTCAAGTCTGCCCTATATAAAACTGCAAATGTCCCTGGGGAACGCCACCTCCCCGGGGCTAATTGTTTGAAGTGCGGGGCCACACATCCCCCCCACAGCCCTGGAGACCGCCACCTTCTGGGGCTATTTTTGATTATAATGCGTGGGGGGCTCCAGCCCCCCACACAGCCCCGGGCCTGCTACCTCCCTGGGGCTAATTTTGTTAAATGCAGGGGGGCCATGTGCCCCCCCACAGCCCTGGGGACTGCCACCTCCTGCTATACCTAAATGCGGGGGAGCACGCCCCCGGTTGCCCTGGGGACCACCACCTCCCCGGGGCTATTTTCAAAAGGGGAGGGGGGCCACGCGGCCCCCTTCCTGGAGCCATAAATGGCTCTGGGGACCACCACCACCCAGGGCAGGCTCCAGCAATGTCCAGGGGTGCCCACCCCGGGTACATTGCAGTTTCCTATGGGATGTCGGGAGCACTGCTTCCGCCATCCCATAGCAAACAGTGTGCTCCGGTTTGAACAAGCAAGAGCAGTGTTCAGTAGCATCCTAATGGGGCGGTCGGGACCACCGACCGGGTATCGGTCAGTCCCATTTCCGATGCGGTGTCGGGTGGAAGTGATTCCGCCCAACATCATAATGAGCCCCTTAATGTAAAATATATAATGTTTTTGTAAATGTAATTATACAAGTTTTATATTTTTTTACATTCATTTTTGGTTCCACAGTCCCTCCACGGGTTCAATAAGATAGACAGGACCCCAAGTTCTCTATGGCTTTTAATTCTGATCATGTGATTCAAATGAATCAGCGAAGTTGGATCTGTGGATTCCCCAAAGATTTTACAGATTGTTCCAAAAAGGTACCTCCCTCTATTTTCATTCATGATATCAGTGTGAACATATTTCCAAGTATATAAATAGACCTCTATATCTGTTTTTCAAGAAAGATAATCATTTTACACGTTTTGCGAATCCACAAATCTACAAACTGAATTAGTGAATTCGCACAATGACTCGCCTAAACCTTGCCATTTGATTGGGTGTATTAGGACCCCACCCATGTAAAACCAGGGCCAAAAACAGTTATTTCTCCAGTGTACTTTGTAGAAAGAGGATTGAGAACCAGTGGTGCTTTGTTTTCATACAATGGCTGAAGCTTCATTTTCTGTCCAGTATGAACATCCAGAACCTGCTGCTGAGTATGAGGAGGAAGATGCTCCACCTTCAAGAAAACAGGAGATGTCTAGAAGCCTTTTACAATACCTTCAAGGGAAAATAAGTTTACTGCTAAATATGTGTATTGTAATATATGCAGCAAGCAGTCATCCAGGGGCACTGCTAAGAAGTATTCACATGGGACAAGTTCCATGTGGAAACACTTAAAAACAATTCTTGAAAGGGTCTATAACTGAATGATGCAGGAGAAAGCAGGTGCAGCAGGACAGTCCACCTCTACAGCACCCTTGGAAGAACCATCATCAGCTGCAGGCATTACAATACCAGCTGCCAGTGAAGATTATAGTGAGATGGTCACTCACTGTGCAAAATGGCATGCTTGTCGCTGTGAAAATGTCTTCCGTGGGTCCATTTTCCCTTTTTTACTGGCCTCAGGTTCTATATTCCTACACCATTAATGATGTACTGTTGAAAGAATCATCATTGAATAGTGGGGAAAAGACAATCATAAAGATTGTAGAACAAAAAACATAAATTTTACACTATGTGTAAGTAGGTGTTTGCATGTGCAAATGGGTGTGTAACTGAGTGTATGGGATTTTGAGTGTGTGTGTGGGTGTATCAGTACGTGTGTGAATGATGCTATAGGTGTGTGAATTCATGTATGAGTACCCGTATGGATGTGTTTGTGACCCATAAGTTAAATTAGTAATATACATTTTTATAATGTTACAAATACATTTTATTAACACATTTTAATACAATTTAAACAATTAAACAAATACAAATAACATAACTTTTTAAACTATTTACAAATACAGAAACACACCAACCCTTAACTTCTGATTAGCTACTCTAGGACCCCACTCATGTACTTGCAGTGCTGCTGTCTGTTTACTTTGCACCTCCAAATTTGATAAATAAGATGGTATGCCAACATAGCACCAATTAGTACTGGTATCATTGTCATGGTGAGCTAAAGTGTATGTCGTGAAATTTAGGAACACCAACTTGGTTTCTAACCCTCAGTCCATGGGATAACTTACATGACTTTTTGAGAGAAGCAAACTGTAACATTAAAGGCATCAAATTCAGTACACCAGGAGAACTTAAAAATAGAGTTGTGCATTTGCTAAGTTTGTGCAGTGCAACATCTGCAGCAAGCAATTATCAAGAGAGAATGGTAAAAAGTATTCTTATGGGACAAGTTCGATGTGAAAGCATGTTAAAACCATCCACGAAAGGACATATAATCACTTGATGCATGAGAAGGCAAGTGGAGGAGAAGTGAACTCACCATCAGTAGTAGTCTTGGGGGAACCTTCGAATGTTCAACAAATAACTGTACCAGCTTACTGCAATAAGTCATCTGAGATGGTAACATTATACAATTTAAACCAAACATTAAACAAATAAATATAACATAACCTATTTAAATATTTACAAATACTCTTTGGGCACAAGTACTTCTGATATATGCAGGCAAGTATTTAGACCAGCAAGGACAACCTGACACTGTACTGGATAGAGAGAAAAAGATGCCACCTGCAAAAAGGAGTAATGTTTGGAAACAATTTAGTATTCCTTCATGTGAGAAAAAGGTTAGTGCCAAGTTTATCCAGTTTAATGTCTGCAGCAAGCAATTATCGAGACACACTGTGAAGAAATGTTGTCTTGAGAGAAGTTCCATGTGGAAGCAGATCAAAACTATCCGTAAATCCATGCACCATCACATGATGTGGGAGAAGGTAGATACAGCAGGACAACAAACATTATCTGCAGTAGCCTTAGGAGAATGATTGTAACTGGCTTTCACAACTGTTCCAGCTATCTGCGACAATTTATCTAAGATGGTCACTTACTATGGCAAATGCCAGATGCACATGCCTGCAAAGATGATGTTCGTGGCTGCATACCTTGATACAGTGAAGAATCACAGTTGTTTATTTTATGTTTTTCACAATCTGTAGCCAGTTCCTTCTTCCCAGTTGTGTTCAGAAAAAAAAAGAAAAAGTATAAAAGTGTTAGAAAAACCTTCTTAAAAAAAATAGTACGTTGTCCAACCATTTCATCTGGTCAAAGAAAGGGCTAACCTTATATGTTATATTTATGTTCAATTCTCTATTTAAGTGTTTATGAGTTTTTGTATGTGTATATGCCACACACCCCACATAAGTACAATAAAATAGTACACATAAGTACTTTAATATTCTCGAAAGGGAATAAACCTATAAAGTGTTAAAGAACATACTAGCAAATGTTTTCCAATCTAATCTACAATACTAAAATGGAAATGAATGGACAAGTGAGTGTCTCAGTAGGCGCATCAGTGTATAAGTCAGTGTGTACATGGTTGTAAGGTTTTCTAAATAGGTATGTGAGTGGTTGTATAGGTGGGTGTATAGGTGTATCACTGGGTATATGGGTCTGTAAATGCATCTGTAAGTGACTGAAACATAAATGTACATGCGCTACCTTTTAACTAAACAGCACCCTGCCCTTTAGGTTACCTCAGACATACCTTAAGAGTGACTTCTGTGTAATAAAAGGATAGTTTAAGGCTTGGCAAGGGGTTTTATATGCCAAATCGACATGGCACTAAAACTGTACACACAGTCTCAGCAGTGCTTCAAGAACCCATGGTACCCAGAGCCGACAACTGAGCTGCATTGTACAATGGTTTTTCATTGAGTACCGAGTATAGATCAATTCTTATAGCAACATAGGAGTGAAAAATGGGTATCAACAAAACGAATGCATTTCTGGAATGGGCACAAGATATAGAGTTCAGGAGCAGTGGTTATTTCTACAACTCTGAATTTGTGGGTACCCGTACTAGCATATGAATTGAAGGGTATTTTTCACAATGTCATCTTTCTTATACACTGGCTTACATTTGAAAGGCACAAATACAGCTAATAATAATTGTTACCAACAAACGTTCTACTATTCCATACTCGTAGAAGTCTCCCGATAATAATCGTACCTCACTTGTGTGGGTAGGCCTAGTGGCCGCGACAGGAAACGGCCCAAAACGCAACATAGACGCAGCACATTTTTCCACTGACAACTGACCCTTTTTAGGTCTCGGCTCTAGGCAGCACACATGCGCTATCTCTAACCAAGACATGCTGTATCTACTTCTGGGCTTAAAGCCCGCACCCATAGGCTTCCCATTAGCTGCCATCATTGTCACTCCATTTTTAGGACTCCCTATTCATCAAGGGCATGCATGCGTCATGCCTCTTCCAGTGTTCAAGCCTCCCTTAGCACATTGCCCAATTACATTTTGAGCATACACAGAGGCCATTTTCATCCATTTCTGGAAAACTTTTTTAAATGGGTGACTGTGCTGTCACTTGATCCTGGCTGCTTTCCCTGTGCAGACTGCTAAAGTTGCATTTTGGGGATTGCTGTAGTGCTAATGGATTGAACGCGCATTGCAGAGCCCACACTTGGTACACCGCACCAGGCATGTGCCCTTTACACAGAGCTGCTCACTCTCCTTCCCCCGCTCTAGCCAGCTCCCCTACAGCTTCCTCCTCCCCCCTCCTGCATAACAGGCTTGTTCCTCCCCTGAAGCCCGCGAGGCGCTGCTGATCCCCATCAAACAATAACAAAAACATCAAAATGAAGAACTCCCACCTACACAAGTCTTCTTCAAACAAGTCTTCCTTGTTAATCTGGACTAATCAATTTGAAGGTGGCCTGTCAGGTTTATAGAAATTAAGAAACAGACGCAGACTGCACCTCAAATTTTAGGGTCAAGATTCATGCGCTCAAATACAAGCCTTTGCAGAATACTACTCCGTCAAATGCAACAGTCTTTTCAACTGATCATTAATTTCCTCATTGCTGTTACCAAATGATGTCTGCAGACTTAGACATTGAAAAAAGATCTAATTACATTCCTCTGTTAATTTAATGGGAATATGGAGGCCATTTTAAAGTGGGGATTATTTGTATTCAGTTCAACAAGAGTGACCGCATGAAATATAACAGATGATTAGCCAATATTTGTAGTGCATTACTTAACAAACAGAGGGGCATATTTACAAACCCCTATCGCCACGGGAACATCACTTTTTACGACGTTCCTGTGGCGATAGGGGCTTCACCTTATGTAGAAGGCAGCTTTAAGCCACTTAATGTGGCTTAACGGTGCCTTGTAAATAAGGCCCCCTTTGATGCTTGCTCAGCTTGAAAGGGGAGGGCAATGGGTGTTGCTGTGGGCTTTCCACCACAACACCCATTTATTCTGACGCTGTCCCCTATTTACAAGGGAGGGGCAATTAGGAGGCAGCACCAAAATTAAGACCAGGGAAAACCTGGTCTTACCCTGGCGCAACGAGGAGAAATGATTAATTTCAATCTTCCCCTGCACGCAGACACCCTTGCACTATGGTGCAAAGGTGCCTGCGTTGGTGCTAGGCTGCTAAGTGTAGCGCCAGTGCAGGGGGAAACTCAGGGCTGAACCATATTCTTGTAAATATGGTACAGCCCTGCATTTCTGAAGTGGCGGAGTGAGGCGCTAAGCCAGGAAGGCTAACGCCTCACTCTACCACCTCCCTTGTAAATATGCCCCATAGTTTTAGAAATTATGTTTCTGTTAGTGTACATTTTGGTATCAAAATGGTATAGACTATTCAAGAGTAGGCTCTTAGCGTCGCACTGCCTTTTTCTCAGCTCCTTTTTCAGGGTCTCCAGAGCTGTCCCCGTACAGAGGTCACTGTGCCCTCCCACCAGCCGTGGGCCGATGATAGGTTTGTTCTACTATTTAGCTTGAATGGCTATGTAATTATTATCTTGATTGGCCATTAGTCAATGACGGTGTTATTAATCACCGATATATACATTCTCATTATGTACATTAAATTTGCACAGGAATTAAGCATATTTCTGTAAACCAGCAGTTTTATTTCTAAAATGAAAACATCACCAGCATTTCACCAGTGAAAATATTGCTTTATACTGAGCCCCAGTAGTGCAGTTACATTATACAATATTGTATTTATGCATTTTATGAAGTTGTGTAGGGTGTGTGTTTTATTTTATTCAAGTAGGAAACACAATGCATTTCAGTGCCTTAGACAAAATTGCTGATTGCACACCCAACCCCTGCTTCCTGTTCTGTTAACCAAATCCACAGTTAGTGCCGCTGTGGGTGGTTTGACATTCTCCTTTTGGTGGGACCTTAGACAGTTGATTGATATTACTTTAATGTGACCTCAGTCGTGGATCTATTCTAGACATGGTTGTTGATGTATTATAAATGTTTGGCACTGCTCTTTATATATTTTAGGTATTTGATGTAGTGTGGCCATGAAGGACCAAAGAGCAGTGAAATTAGTTTGAGACCGGTTTATAAACACTAGGGGAGGGAAGATGGTAGCATGTTATTGAATCGATTCTCTGTACATTTGATTTTTGCAAATTTACTTTTTTCATAGAATTTAGTAAGCATGCTAAGGGAGTTATGATTGTATGTTTAATTCCTGTATGTTAGCTCCATATATTTAGGGTAACAAAAATGTGATACCTACTATTGGTTAAGCATGACTTTCAGTTTGGTATTAATTTTATATGCTATCTTAATTGTGTGCAACTAGACTGGAAAACAGAAATCAGTTGATAATAGTATTTTATCATCTGGGTTCAGACCTTATTGCCCGCATTTACCATTTCTTCCAGAAAGTGGAGAAATTTGCATTACCACCAAACTCCAACTCAGGCTCAATGTGCTTAGAGATAATGATACCAGACTACCAGCAACTCTATAACAACCACCACAACAGCATCCTCACACCTTTAAAAGACTAGTAATCAGGATAATGTACTGCATGGCTAAACACTGATGCCGAGACCTACTGTCTATTCCAATGCATGTTTTCCAATGTGAAAAACCTAGCCAACCTGTAATTTTTTTTAAGCTCGGCACCATGGGGCATCCAGGGTGGGCTGACTTGCGTGGCTCTCATCATATTTTGTTTACCCAGAATCCCTTGCAAAACTCAATCTTTCAATAAAAAATTAAATTTTCCTCATAATTTCTGTGATGGAAAGTTCTGAAATGTGCGGGGAGTCACAAACTTCCTTACACCAGGCATTCCCACAAGTCTCTCAATAATAATGGTAACTCACTTGTGTGGGTAGACCTAGTGGCCGCAACAGGAAACTGCCCAAAATGCAATATGGACACAACACATTTTTCCACTGAAAACTGCCCCTTTTTTCCAATGTGGGTAGATCTACATTTTGGACCCTAGCTCAGCCGGCACCTAGGGAAATGTTAGACCTGGCATCCTTGGCATGGTTTCCCCAGTATTTTTGCCTCTACCTCATGTATTTTTGACTGTATGCTGGACCTTGCTTTTGCTAGTTTCTGAACCCTGTGCACTTTACCACTGCTGTTCAGTATTATAGTTCATGTGCTCCCTGTGTAAATTGCGATTATGTTTGGTTATCCATGATTGACATATTTGATTTACTAGTAAGCCCTAGTAAAGTGCACTGTATGTGTCCAGTGCCTGTAAATCAAATACTACTAGTGAGCCTGCAGCACTTATTGTGCCACCCACATGAGTAGCCCTGTGTAGTATCCTAGTTTACTGTCCATGCTTGTGTATGCCATTTTCCACCACATGCCCTGCCAGTAGAATGTTACAGTATGATGAGGTATTACGGAATGTTGGGTGCCTGTCAAGAAAAGCCGCAGTTGTGATGGGGCTGAGCAGCATGCTGGCTGCTCCTGGTGGGGCTCATCTACATATCTACAATAAATCATCCTGAACTCAACAATCTGTCTGGACTTCATTACTACATTTTTATGGCGACGATCTGGAAACTTACCCTCGTTCTACGTGCTCAACAAAAGAATTCAATGTCAAGACATCAAGAAACTACATCAAGGCATCAAGAAACTACAATCTATGATTTTAACAAGACTCTGGCACCTTGAGCCCCACCAGTGACCACCAGTGACCACCTCACCGGTCGCCCCCAACGTGCATGTGCCAGATCCCACTTCGCTCAAGCACCACTCTTGCTCTACAGATTGTGCTGTCTTCAAGCGTTTCTCAAGATCAAAGCAACTCAAGCGCCTTTCATCTCCATGTTTGCGGTAAAAGGGAGATACCAGTTGCTTGTCAAAAACAGGAGTTTACATGGATCAAGACGTTTTCCACAAACTGAGAGTTCTGTTTGTTATCTGTGGCAAAGATTAACCAAAACGCTTAGTCCCTCTAAGCATGTAGTGCGTCTACTCCCCAGTGTCTGTTTTCAAGGCATCAACGTATGTGACAAAACCATCTGTCCCTGTGTAAGGGCTGAATTTGTTTTCCTTCACAAGCTCTCGACTCTTTGAGCGTATTATCACTAGTATGGATTATGGAGTCTAACCTGATTCAAGATCAATATATTGGACGGATTATCCAGAGCTAATTATCAGTTACAAGGTGTTGTGTAGTTCGTGATATTGACTTTAATTCAACTACAAGTGTCTTCATTTACAGTTCAACTGTTGCGGGGCAGTTTAAAACGAGGCGCGTGTCTTACAGCGCGCACAGCCTTACCTGAATGCATTCATCTCCAGTGACGTTCCTCTATCTTCGTTGTGTTTGGCTGCTCCGGGACGGCGCATGCTGAGACGTGCCGTGAGCCTTCCGGCTTACCGTCAATTGCGCACTGCCATGTTTTAGTTGGCTATATCTGTTAATTATTCTATTTGCCAACCACGTCTGCTTCACGAGTGCGGTGTTAGTTTCCTTGCGAAAGGATTTACCCTACTTTTGTCCCACATGTTGAGCGATTCTTATGCTCTGTGGGATTTTATTGTCCAAGTTTTCTTGCTGCACTTTAGGGTCAGTCCGCCATCTCTGACGACTGGAGGTTCAACACGTGGAGATTTGAAGACACTGCTTTTTGGTTTCTGCAGTGAGTGGCAGTTTGTGTCATTAAAATTCATCTCTTACTGAAGAGAGGGAAAGGTAAAGCTATGCACTCTTTCCTTGATGTCCCTTCGTTTTGTTCTGATGCTGCCTGCCAAGTTCGAGACTGCGCGATTGGTAGTTGCGCACAGTGCTCTGTTCATCGAGTGTACTCAGACCACATGCAGCATAGTTTTGCTAACTAGAGGGAAGTCTTTACGTTTGTTGTACAGTTCCAGTTCTGAATGCCTTGGCATACTGTCAATCAACAAGAACTGCTTTGAGACCACATCTTAATGCTATTAGTCATTATTCCTTCAATGCTATGCGGTCTCCAAGTGTATTTTTTCTCAAACTATGTGTTTCTCTTCAAAGCTTGCCTTATAGTCAATTTTTGTGTGTGTTGCACATGACAACGGTGACACGCACATCCTAAGTACTCATCAATTGATATCTTAATGCAATTGGTTTCTATGTTTGACTACGGTGACACGCACATCCTAAGTACTCATCAATTGATATGTTAATGCAATTTCTATGTTTATATTTTCTTTAACCATGATTACTCAGCTTTCATTCTTGTTTTGTACTGTTCACGTTGGGATTGCTTTCATCCACACTTATTCACCAGGTTCATTATTCAATTATACCATTACTCCACACAGTGTGTGTAGTATGGGATGTGTTTTCATTACGGTGGACGTCAAGTGACCTCTACACAAGTTTGTCCAGGTTGTCCTGTTGTATTCCGCTTTAGGTGTCCGTATATAGGTTTTCCTGAAACATGTCCTTATATAGGCACAATTCGCATTGCCCTTCTATAGGCATAAGATCCCAGCCCTTATTTAGGCATTAGCCATGCTATCCAAATACAGGCATGGTCATCTACATCCGTCCACCCTAACGTCACAACGAGTTCTTAGAAACCAGACCCTTAAGCCCTTGGGAGTTCCCCTAGCACAGGATTATTGATTTCTCCAAGAACTCATTTATTATACATGAACCGCTATTCCTTAAGGGTTCATTCCTGACATCTTCCTCTGCCCGACTTTACATCAATGCTAACATTCCAAGGCACCTACCGGGTATAAATATACCTTCCCTTGCCCAAGCAAGTAGGAGGAGACCTCAACTTTAGAGGAGCCCATGTCCCGGCCTGACGCACTGACAAGAGACGCTGTCATCCCTGCTCGCAGAGAATCCAGCTTCAGTGTTCTGACTCCCTTCGCGGGGTGTTAGAGTTCGAGACCCGGAAGGAGATTCCCACCTCTCTCATTCTCAAGGTATGGACTATGGAGCTGACTAGAACCTAGAGGGACCCTTGGCATACTAGACTTGGCATACTAGACTATAGCATACCATAGTATAGGATACATCACCTACTTCTTACCTTGCACTATACTTAGGTTAGGTACACTGGGGTAGAACTAGCTAGAGAAGCATCTTATGAGTACTCGTATTTTTAGCTTATGTTATTTATGTATATGAATATATGTGTCATAGCTAAAAGATAATGCTAGCGCAGTATTATTTCTTTCTACTGCATACGCTGTACATTATATATCTTGCATACTGTCTTACGATTGTAACAGCTCATATCTCTTACACGAGAAACAAGACTGTTCAATAAATCCTTTTATTGAAACGCCCGTCTATTCTTTCTGTGTAACTCTGAAGAAACTAAGCATGCACGAATAGCTGAGTGAAACTGTTATCTGTTGTTTCCATGATTCTGAGAGTGTTCCGATTCTAAAGGGAAACAAAGTTGTCATGTTCATGCGGTTGCCATAAACTACTCCCTTCTTGTTTACAAGGAGTTTCTATTGGCCTCTGAGTTAGCTGGTACAAAGTAAATTAAGTGTAATATACTCGATAGGGACATACTGACCTCAGTCCTATGTCAAACCTATAGGGTATATTATTCCAATGCGCAGAGCCTATTAGGGAAATAGGAACTACACTACAGTCCTTACATGGACGTCAAGCGACCTCTACACGAGGTTGTCCAGGTTGTCCTTACACGGTCGTCAAGAGACCTCTACATGAGGTTGTCCAGGTTGTCCTTACATGGACATCAAGTGACCTCTACACGAGGTTGTCCTTACATGGACGTCAAGTGATCTCTACACGAGGTTGTCAGGATTGTCCTTACACGGTCTATTGTATTTTCAACTCACACAGTGTGTGTCATATGGGTTTTAGTCCCATTATTTCAGTGTACAACATGTGACCTCTTTACGTGGTTTTCTCTACACGGGTCAATTCCACTCTCAATTGTTCTTCACCCTGTTTACATTAAGCCATATTGCTTTACAATGTCGGTTTTACATTGCTTTGTTGTTTACAGGGAAGTAGGAGTGATGTTATTGTATTCATTCATTCTTACCCTTTTTACATTAAGCCATATTCCTTTACAATGTCGATTTTACATTGCTATGTTGTTTACAGGGAAGTAGGAGTGATGTTATTGTATTCATTCATTCTTTCTCCACCCTGTTTTCTTTATTTCTCATGCTGTGCTTTGCCTCCTGTCATACCTGTCTGGCCAGTGGGTGTGTCTGGTGGTAGGGATCAGTGCTTTCTTGTTCTTCTTTTGGTTTCTATCTTATTTGTTGTGTTATGGAAGAAAAGGAGATATGTAGTATCCTAGTTTACTGTCCATGCTTGTGTATGCCATTTTCCACCACATGCCCTGCCAGTAGAATGTTACAGTATGATGAGGTATTACAGAATGTTGGGTGTCTGTCAAGAAAAGCCACAGTTGTGATGGGGCTGAGCAGCATGCTGGCTGCTCCTGGTGGGGCTCATCTACATATCTACAATAAATCATCCTGAACTCAACAATCTGTCTGGACTTCATTACTACACCCTGCAAACGTGTCTCAGGCCTGCCACTGCAGTGTATGCAAGGGCAGTTTTTAACTGCCATGTCGACCTGGCAAGTGCACCCACTTGCCAGGCCCAAACCTTCCCTTTTCTTACATGTAAGGCACCCCTAAAGTAGGCCCAAGGTAGCCCCATGATCTGGGCGCAGTGTATGTGAATGGTAGGACATGTACTGGTGTGTTTTACATGTCCTCCTGATAGTGAAATACTGCCAATTTCATTGTTCACTATCGTAAAGACTATCTCTCCCATAGGTTATCATCGGAGCTGCCTTGTAACATCTTACAAGTTTAACTTTCGATTGGTAAGAGATAGAGATTTGGAGTTTGGGTTCACTGATTCCCCACATTTTTAGAACCCTTCTGGATCAAGAGGAGATTCTGCTAAGAAGAGCTGGAAAAGCTGTAAGAAGAGAACTGCCACTTTGCTGTTGCTGTGCTGGCCTGCTGCTTGCTGCTTCTGTCTTTGGTAGAGGAAGGACTGGACTATACTTTCTTTTCCTGCTTATCAAGGTTCTCCAAGGGTTGGAGTGCGCTTGCCTCCTGTTGGAAGTCTCAGGGCCATCAAAGACTTCATCTGCAGCTCGCCTGAACTCCTCTGCTGGGAGTTCTGACCTGCCAAGTAGTGCCAACTCCAGTTCTGGGCCCTTGGACGTGGTTTTGCTGCTTCAAGAGCTGAAAATCCATGCATCACCCTTCAGCACCTATTTTTCCCGCTGCTAGATCAAGGTGTGGTTGAAAAACCAATGCATCGCTGCGTTGCCGCCAAAAAATCGATACAGTGCCTGTCCACAGTTGGAAGAACTGCTGCAGCCCGAGTCCAGAGCACTGTTTCTCCGACATCGGAGACCCCCACTTCAACTCCAACAGAAGCCCTGCTGTGCGGCTGAAGGAATCAACACAGCACCTGTTTGTGGCTGGAAGAATCGACGTAGCGCCAGTTTTGCCACACCGCATTGACCTGAGTGCATCAAGATGTTCCCCACATCGCAACTGGGCGCCAAGTTTCAAGTCATCGCCTCACAGAAAGGACCCGCTTTCAGAAATTGGCGCTTCTCCTCGCAGTAAGGAATCAACCAATACTTCTCCTGCGTGCAGCAGAACTGATGCCTCCATTCCCCTGGGACTGATGAACCAACGCATTGCTGTGTTTTTTGATGCATCTCTCCTTTGCAGCTGTATTTTGCTTTGAATTTTGATGCATCGAAGGTACTTTGTGCTAAAACCAATGAATCCATAGAGTTCTATGGTCAGAATTGTCTAAACCTTTAAAAAGTGAATTCTTGAGTTGTGTATGTTGGATTTCTGTTGTTTTGGTCTTGTTTTGTTTAGACAAAGATTGGCTATTTTTCTAAACTTGTGTGGTGTCCATTTGCAGTGTTTTCACTGTGTTACATTGTGTTTTATCTACAAATGCTTTACAAATTGAAGCTGAGATATGACTGACTGCTCGTGCCAAGCTACCAAGAGGCTGAGGAGGGGTTATCTTGGGTGTGTAACTCCTTTACCCTGACTAAGGGAATGGTCCCTATTTGGACAGGGTATATACCACTGATAACTAGAGACCCCCATTTCTATCAGGAAACTTAGCCAACCTGTACATTTTTTAAAACTAGACACCTAGGGGTATCCAGGGTGGGCTGACTTGTGTGAATGTCACCACATTTTATTACCCAGAATCCCATGCAAACATCAAACTTTCAATAAAAAAAACACATTTTCCTCACTTTTCTGTGATGGAAAGTTCTAGAATCTGCGGGGAGCCACAAACTTCCTTCCACCTGGCATCCCCCCCAAGTCTCCTGATAAAAATGGTACCTCACTTGTGTGGGTAGACCTAGTGGCCATGAAAGGAAACGGTCCAAAACGCAACATGGACGCGGAGCATTTCTCCACCGAAAACAGACCCATTATTTCCAATGTGGGTAGCTCTACATTTTGGACCCTAGCTCAGCCCACAACTAGAGAAACCTAGCCAACCTGTCCATTTTTGAAAACTGGACACTGTGGGGTATCCAGGGTGGGATGATTTGCATGACTCTTACCTCGTTTTATTACCACGCATTCCTTGCAATCTTTTGATTAAAAAAACAACAACATTTTCCTCACTTTTCTGTAATGGAATTTCTGGAATCTATGAGGAGCCACAACCTTCCTTCCACCCAGCATTCCCCCAAGTCTTTCAATAAAAATTGCACCTCACTTGTGTGGGTAGACTTAGTGGCTGCAACAGGAAACGGCCCAAAATGCAACATAGATGCAGCACATTTTTCCACCGAAAACTGACCCCTTTTTTCCAATGTGTTTAGCTCTACCTTTTGGACACTAGCTGAGTTGGAAGCTAGGTAAAAACCTAGCCAACCTGTAAATTGTTTTAAAACTAGACACCTTAGGGTATCCAGGGTGGGCTGACTTGCATGGCTCTCACCACGTTTTATTATCCAGAACCCCTTGCAAACCCAAACTTTCACTAAAAAACACATTTTCCAAATTTTTCTTTTATGGAAAGTTCTTGAATCTGTGGGGTACTGCAAACTTCCTTCCACCGGCATTCCCCCAAGTCTCCTGATAAAAACGGTACCTAACTTGTGTGGGTGGGCCAAGTGCCCGCTACCGGAAAGGGCCCAAAACGTATTGTGGGGACATCAAAATTATCTATCACGAAACGACCTGGTTTTGCAAGGATCACTGACATAATATCAGCACTACTAATACCGAGCAACAAAATTATCGACACACCAATATCGACCACAAAAATATCAACATCCTATACTTATTTAAAAAATACACAAATATCGAAATAAAAATATCGCCAGTAAAAACACCGATAAATGTAATCTCAAAAACAAAAATATTGTAAACAATAACATCGTTATAATTAAATAAACATACAAAACAACAAAAATATCCCAATCAAAAATATAGACCACATTATTATCGTAAACACACAAATGTCTACACCTTAAAAATAACAACAATAACACAACACATAACATTAAAAATATAAACAATAGTACACACAATATAATTAAATAACTTAAAATATTATGAATATGAAAATTAAACACCACTACAAAATATTTAACATAACTCACACCATCAAATAAATAATTTTTACAAACAAATTAACTAAAAAGAATAATTATTTTATACATTTAATACATTATATTTTACAAATTAAATACTAGCATATTACTAAATATAGAAATAATATTAAAAAAATCTTAAATTACCATTAATTAGCATTTACCAAATAAGGGGGCCCATTACGATGGCGGGCGGAAGCACAACCGCCGTGCTGGCGGATGCAAAAACCACCAGTTACCGCCGGCACGCAGCAGTCCACACGCCCGCCCAATTACGATGCGAAAAGCAGGCCAAACACCGCCGGCAAGCCAGCAACACCGTCCGCCATCAAAGTGCGCCCGCACACGTAGCGGCGCAGCACAACTGACACACACCGTCCGACGAAACACGTCCCGCCCGGCGCATAAATTACGATGCCGCAAACAAACGGCTCCCACGGCAAAGAGACACCGCACGTGAAAGAGAGGCGGAAACACGGACGCAGAGCACGGACAACGAAGAAGCGGCACCCCGGGCATGAATCCAGCACTGCAGGCCCTTCCCATGCTTCTGCTGATGCACCACCAAGGACGCAACGTACCGCGGAGACGCAGGTAGGCACACACACAACAAGTGCACGCAAACAGCGCACACAGTGCAAGGGCGGAAAAAGCGGACAACCCCCCACCAGCGCGTGCACACCACACATCCACCATTGCATCCACATATGACACACAGGCCAAATCCTAACATCGCGGAACACATGTGTACACACCACCTGGGACTAGGAACCAACCACCTCGTCACGGCCCCAAAGCGCCGATGACGCCGCCACACATGCGCACAACGCAGAGGCCAACCGCAGCGCCATGCATGCGTCGCACACAGACACAGGGACACAACCAAGCAGCACACACATCAGCCCCACCCCGAACGCACATGACACGTGACAGGCCGGCCACAGACATGTCCCCAACGCCCAATTCACGGACAACACCCAACGCCACACAACCGACGCACACATGTCAGTGAAGACACGCAACAGCAGGACACACCCCAGTGTAACAAACATGGCGTAGCACACAGCGGCGGCAACACCAACTAGGAGAAGCAGGGCCCCTTCGGGAAGAGGAACGCCAGTACCACACTGAAAAACCCATACCACCCTGCACATATGAACAAGACATATGAAACGGAACACCAAAGAGCCCGGGGACCGACAACAGGTTGCCCAAGAATAACATCCACACACAAGGCCCAACGCAGAGCGGAAAGGCAGGCTGCCGCCCACACAAGGGAGAGCAGACAGCACTGAATGACCTTCCATTCCAACTCCGAAACCACAGCCCTACGACAGAAGCCGGTGAATACAGCCATTGTCCAAGAATAGACTAACACAGGCATGCCGAGGAGACCGACCACAGGGCAGATAGCGCATAGCACAGAAGCACACAACGGACGGGGAAGAAAGAAGAAAACACTCCCCCATGTCGGCCACATGCAAGTTAATTGGAAGGAGTCACACAGCACTGACCTTGAACTGTCTGAGAAGCATGTGGGAAGAGGGCCCGTGTCCTCCAAACAAGCCAACAGAACACAAGTCCTGTATCCCTACGACTACACAGAGCTCACAGCAACCCCGGAGCGTGCACATTGCAGACTGCACACACAGCCGGAGCACGCCACCTCAACGAACCGCTGCGAAATGGCAACCGCAACACACCTACCCAACTACGCCGAACAGCTCAAGCTGTACAAAACTAACATGATACATACATTGGGATGCGATCTCCTGTCCCTGCTGAACGTAAGTTACCGACTGACTTACCGCATCACATTGTTCAGCTGCGTCATGCCCGTCTTCTACTGTCGGAGGTGTCCCTACCAGCATCCCGTCGAGATATGCCTCTCCAACCCGGCATGTCTGAAGGCGGACCTGCTACCACTACTCCTCCCTCTGGACGCACACGACAGGGCCTGCTCTGCCTATGGGGGCATGGCGTATGTGGCCAACATCGCACCCGCACTGAAATGGAACCACTGTGCCTCCACACGACGGATCATCGAGAACAGCTACATCGAATGTCACCCAGCATGCCCCATCATGGTCCTCCAAGGGACAACCTACGAACAACACCTTGACAGCCACCATCCGCTTCATTGGCTGGCAAACATGTACACCACCAATGACATGGAAGCCCTGCTGGACGGCATCGCATACCTGACAACCTGTAAATACGTCGGACCACAACGCAGGTTCCCCGAGTGACCTATGAAGTCCAACTCCACACCCATGCTCAGCTTCCGCATGGACTGGCCAGTCACCACCACAACAGCCATACCAAACGACCGGCAACTGTAACCACACCATCAACGACATCGCCATGACATCGGATATGACCGGGACATGCACACTGTTCCCCATCACATCCAGGAACACCGCATGCATCGTGGGAGGCAGTGGCATGGGCTCTGTGTATCGCACCCACATGGACGGAACTGCACGAACAACCAGGACACGACATGGATCCAGCGCACATGGACACACACACCGCTCAGTGGACATGAATAGGTCGCCTGGAGTCTGTGGGTGCTGCACCCCTCCCACCCCCGCCCCGGGAATCCCATACCAGGACCTTTGCATGGACGACAAGTGCATACAACAACAACACGACCCCAGTGACTGTGACATGTCCAGTAACCACCACAGTGCAACAACAAGTGGCACGCCGCTGCATGCACGCAAGCACATGCCCTGATGTCATCTCACATGCACGCGTGCATGAGGAACAACCGCAGCAAACCTGTCACATGGAACTGAGATGGACTGTGCCCATGATGCCGAGCGGTCTGGTAGGCTACATGTATACCGTCTGTGTCAAAGTCCGCAGCTCCGCAGCTATACGTAAATGTACATTAGCACAGCCTTGGCCAAGCAGATGTAACCCCACACCCTATCCCATTTGTAATCATGCTCAGTATATCCTCAACATGTATTCCGCTGCCAGTAGTGTCCACTATACTGCATCACAGAGGACAGAAGACTCAATATAATGTTTGAAACCAAAACTGTCTCCGCTGACTCATTTCACAAGTACGAATGAGAGAGGATGAGAGTATGTGAAGTACACGGCATTCGTGACATGACCATGTAGTCCACTGGTATTGGATGTCAACGCAAATGAGTAGCACTACTGTGGAAGATACACATGTGTCGTGTGAAGTCGTATGGACGCAGTGCTCAGGTGGGTGGGTGCGACGGGTAGATGCGCACATGCCAAGTTGGAGCACGCCGTGTTGGGAGGGGTCATGAACAGTACACCACCGCTTCCCTGGGCATTGTGAGAGGACACCTGTCGGGGGGAGTGAACACGTGTGTGCACAGCAGCCGGGCACACGTACAAAGCGGTACCAGGCGCACCTCAGCCCACCCTCTGTGGACAAGCTGGATCCTGTTGTGCGCCCGCCATGCCCCTTGACAAGGCACACACAGCCCCAGTCGACCAGGTGTAACCCCAACATAGTCAATCCGCACAGGCGATACAGGGCACGGGATGGCAGTGGAGCATGGTGTGTGTGAGGTCTCCTCGCGCTCCTCCTGGTCATATCACGCAGGCAATAGAACCTCAACGTCTAGCATGGCACAAGTCAGATGGAAGTGTAGGGGACGCACCACAGCACGAGCAGCACTGACGTCACGGGAGGTGGCTCGCACCATCCCATCCATTGCCCATCATACCAACCATGACACATGCCATTGCGACTAAGTGCAAGCGCGTGCGCCACCACCCCCGAGCCCTCCCCAGAGAGGCCAAAGAGTGAATGTGTGGGCCAACAGCCACAGACGGACGCGGCCTGGCCGCAAGGGCAGCCACAGCCACTGGGTGTCGCAGGTGGCGGATCCGGAAGGCGAAGACTGTGATGCATAGTCCATGCAGGCCGGGTCTCCATTTGGGGCACCACGCAGGTGGACGGCGTCCCGCCACACATCATACCCTGAGACAGCCCACTCGTGCAACTGGACCCACACATACACTCCTTGCCCTCTCTGGTGCGAGCTTGGGGCTGCCTGTGCAAGCGCTAGCCTCGCAGGTGAGCATGCATATTGGGGGGCGAGGGGAGGACATGAGGGCTGGGGCGAAGATGACTGTATCACTGTCAGTTAGTACAAGGGATGACCCAGATGTGGAAAGGAAGAGACGTGTCCCGTGTGTACTGCAACTAGTCGCCAATCCAACTACCCCCCATGTCCGGAATGTAAGCCCGCACCTAGGCCCGCCCATCCGCCACATCGAACATACCACCAGCACGACAACCTTCCCATTCGAAACACTGACTGGGGGTGGCGACCAGTGAACAATCATGTGTAGCCTACCCACGCGTACATGTGGGCCCTCCATGATCCATGTCACCTGCGGCAAAGACATGACATGCGCAATGAGGGAAGTGAGGAGAGCTGTCCGCCCCACGCGCAGAAGGTGCATCAGCTCCACAGACCCAGCAGCGAGTCCAGCAGGGGTCACATGTGCAGGGGCAGCTGTGCCTGGTGTGAAGGCACATGCATATAGACAGCACATCGACCAATGTGTAGTCTGCCCACATCCACAGTCCATCATCATGCGGACATAGGAATTGAACACAGGGCAACACATCTTAGTTGGTGCACCCACCGTGACCAACAATGCGCAATCATCGACGTACCCGCCCAGTGCATGGCCCCCACCCAACGGAGGCACATCCAGTGCCACCATCCCACACACACAAGCCTTCCACGGAACATGCTGTGTCCAATGGTCAGTACAGAGTCAGCGCCCATCTGGTGGATCCTGAACAGGAGACACATGCACACACATGCCAGCTCCCACTATGTACGTCTGCCACCTGGCACGTGCAATGTAACCTCTCACCTGTGACGTGTGACTGCAAGCACACAGCCGTCTTGGCATGGGGCTGTCAATGTGGACACCAGTCAATGTTTCGGGAGCTGTGATCCGTACAGTGCTGTACATAGGGTGCAGTGCTGACACCTACTACTGTCTCATATCCCCTCGTGCCACAGGTCCCACTTGTATTGGCCGCTCAGCCCGTGCCCACATCGTCGTCGTCGTGTGCCATACTCATCCAGCCTCGGAAGCAGTTCCATGCTCAGCAGACACTCATGTTGCCGTGGCGTTGCCGCTTGACGAATATGCAGTCAGTCCCCATCAGCACGCCCCGCAAGTCATTGGGGCCTAGATCCCCATGTGCATGCACATGGCAGTGGTATGTCTCACTTGCCATTGCCATTGTTGGGAGACCTGTGTAAGTGTATTGTGGCCGTGCCGTCCCAGCTTGACAGCTGGGCTGTGGCTCATGTGCTTGCTCAGTCATGTCAGTGATGTGTATGCGAAATTGCTATGTGCCGTGTTGCTTTGACATGTGTCCTCTGCCATTTAACCCAGGCGGAGACCGAACATTGACCGCCCATACCAATTGCTGGCGGACATGGACAATACAGAGGTAATCAGGAAGTTTCGGCTGGACAGGCCAACTCTGCATCGACTGTGTGCCATGTTAGAGCCCCATCTCCGTCCCCGCAGGGTGTATCCGACTGCTGTCACCCCCACGGCTAAGGTGATGGCCGCCATGCATTTCTTCGCCACTGGGTCATTCCAGCACACAGTGGGCAGTGGAGGAGGGATGTCCCAGCCCATGTTCAGCAAGGTGCTGAGGGATGTACTGGCAGCCATGATGCTGTACCGGAACAGGTACATCCGCTTCCCCAGGGCTCGTGAATTGGCGGCAGTGAAGGGTGCATTCTATGCCCTTGGCAGAATCCCACACGTCGTGGGAGCCATTGACTGCACACATGTTGGCCTTGTTCCACCACAGGCCACTGAGCACCTGTACCGCAACAGGAAGCACACGCACTCCCTGAATGTGCAAGTGGTGTGCCTTGCGGACATGGTGATCACCCACGTGTGTGCCAAGTTTCCAGGCTCGGCACATGACGCACACATAATGCGCAACAGCATCTTGCCACGACTGATGGCCAATCTGCAACAGGATCGTGGCTGTATTGTCGGTGAGTATGTGGAGTGGTGTAGCGTGCTGGTTGTGCGATGCTGTCCCCTGTCCAGTTGGAATAGCAACGGTTCTCTGTGTCCCTCACACCCAGGTGACTCTGCGTATCCGAATGGGGCATGGCTGCTCAGTCCATTGAGGAATCCTCGCACCCCAGCAGACGATCGATACAATGAGGCACATGGGAGGACCAGACGTGTGGTCGAGCGTACCTTTGGCCTCCTCAAGTCCAGGTTCAGGTGCCTGGACCGCACCGAGGGTGCACTGGCGTACTCCCCACAGAAGGTGTGCCAGATAGTGGTGGCGTGCTGCATGCTGCACAATCTGGCCATTCGGAAGCAGATCCCCCTCATTGTGGATGACGGAGATCAACCAGGGCCCCAGCCCACAGACCAGGACAGCTCGAGTGAGGTGGACAGCGGAGAGGAGGAAGCTGGGAATGTGCGGCAGCAGCTCATCGCCCGCTACTTCACTTGACGGTGAGTGTCCATGTACGACGGATGATGTGGCTGTATCTGTGCAGGTGTGTGTGTGCTGTGTCAGGGTGGCCGTATGTTCACTGCGTGCAGTGTGTCAACGCTCCATGGCCAGGGTAGTATGCCACTGTTGGTGACTGTGGCATTGTGCCCTATTGCTCTGTGCGATGTGTGTACATTGCTTGTAGTTGTTGACATGTACTGTGTGATGGGTGTGTGACACACTCATTGAATGTGCTCCTGTTCTGTCTCCCACCCCTAGGTCCCTACAGGCCCTCCGGATTCCATTGCCATGCCACGCATCAGGTGCCTTTCCGCCCAAGGTGGCCGTTGTATTCCGTACAAATAAAACACAGGGCACAAACAGCAGTTAGTGAAAAAGGTGCATTTATTACAAACTGTGACATGTGATTGTGTGTAAGGTGATGACAAAAGTGGTGCGTGCAGTGACAATGAGCTGTCGGTCATGGCTGCGTGATGATCAGGGTGTACCCACTGGTTCTATGTCCATAGTCCAACACACACATGCCATCCAGATGGCTGTGTGGAGTGGGATCGTAGAGCAAGTCAATGCAGTGGCTGGTCAAGGAAGGCTGGCGGAAGGCTGGCTGGCTGCCTCACTTACGACTGGAGCGTGCGAAGTCCTCCCGGGAGATCTGTTTCCTCTTCGGACGGCCCCTTCCACGTTTGGGAGGGGGGTGTGTGGTGGCGACCTGCTGGTGGTGGGTGAGGTGTGCTCACTGGCTGTGGACGCAGGGGAAGTGGACACTGCTGCCCGACCCTGCGCCCTAGCAGGTGGTGGCGGAGGTGGTGTTGCTGGCCTTGCCTGTGACCCCACCGCCACCACCAGCTGGCCCATGAGGTCCACGAGTTGGTCCATACGGGACACGAATTGGCCCATATGGGCGTCCATGGACCTCAGCACCCCCAGCACCTCCCGCGTGTCAGTAGCAGACCTGGCCCATTGTCCTTGGGCCTCTTCATAGGCCCCAAGGACTCTGGCCATTTGAGGCAGGGCATGGCTCCCAGGGGAGGCTGGCGTTTCCCTGACCCTGCTCCTCCTACCAGTCCTGCTGCCACCGGCCTGCCCACTAGCCACATTGCACACCACGGTCCTCGCTGTGGCTCCCAGGGTGGATCCAGTCGGCCGGGCCACCACCTGCGCTGGGGCTGGTGCCAGCGAAGACGTGGTGGTGGCGGCGGCGGTGGTGGTCGGTGCGGCGATGGTGGCGGTTGTGGCAGTGGTAGTGGCCGCAATGACCGTGGGTGTGGCCGCAATGACAGTGGCAGCAGGGGACTGGGACTGTTCAGCGTCCCTGGATGATGGGTTGGTGGGTAGGAGGGGTCCTGGGGAGCGGCTGGGCCCTGCCACGCCAGATGGGCCAGCTTGGTGGTCCGTGTCCGAAGAGGAGGACAGATCCTCCAGATCCGTGTGTCCTCGTTGGGGGCTTGTGGGCTGGCTGTGCTGGCTGCTGTCTCCATCCCCAGCATCCGGCAGTTCGTCACCTGTGGAGAGAATGAGATTTGTTATTGTGTTGCACCTGGCGAAGTATGTATTAGTCGTCTGACATTGGCAGTTCGTGCAATCTCGTACATGGGTTTCCCGGAGGCGAGTGTGTGGCTGTGGCATCTGTAGTTGTGTGTGCTAGGCAATGGGACTGTGTGCTGTGCACATGTGGCATGGGACGGATTGGCCATGCCGATGGGTGTGTTGCTGTGCCCCTACTCATTGTGACTCTGGTGTATGCAGGCTCCTGGCCCATCCTGGGTCTGGTTTGTACTTTGCTTTTGGAGTTCATATGGAACGCTTAGGAACGCATATGGCAACATGGGGGCCATGCCCCAGATTCGCATTTGGGAGGGGATATGCTTTTGGGGTTCAAATGGAACGCTTAGGAACGCATATGGCAACATGGGGGCCATGCCCCAGATTCGCATTTGGGAGGGGATATGCTTTTGGGGTTCAAATGGAACGCTTAGGAACGCATATGGCAACATGGGGGCCATGCCCCAGATTCGCATTTGGGAGGGGATATGCTTTTGTGGTTCAAATGGAACG